>CAOGCB010843301.1:0-12273 GCA_948266635.1 Cnidoscolus chayamansa | reverse complement strand
TTTTTTATATCTTTTAAATCCAAAACTCTCATTTATTTATTTGTTAACCCTAAACCCTAAATCTTATTAATTGTTATTAAGATTATTTATTTAGTTGAACTATTCATGATAATAGATTTACTTTTGTTAAATTATTTATTTAGTTGTATTGTATTATTTTTATTGAGTTGCATACTTAAATTATTTTTGTTAAATTTATTTACTTTTTTTATAATTGTTAAATTTGTTAAGTGTTAACAACTTAACACTTAACAAAACAACAATTTGTTAAGTTAAGTTGTCAATAGGGTTATTGCTAGAAAATGTTGATTATAAAAATCTGATTTTGTAGAATTGTGATATTCTTTTCAATCTCTCTCTCTCTCTCTCTCTCTCTCTCTCTCTCTCTCTCTCTCTCTCTCTATATATATATATATATATATATATATATATTAAAGGTAATGCACTTTTTTTTATTCTGGCGTGCGCTTTTTTTGCGCCTTGCGTCTAGGCTCAAGGTGCATGTCTTGCGCCTTGAGTGCGCCTAGCGCTTTTGACTACTATGAAAATGACATTTGGAAGAATGTTTAAGATGGAGGACTTCTTCTTTTTGGAATTTTTATTCTCTACTCTTGAAATTTTTATGAATACATAAAAGTTCCGTATGACTTAAGAGGTAATTGTATTACATTGTATTTGTGTTATTTAGTAGGATTTAATTGGAGGCTAATGTCTATGAATTTTAAGAGCAAGATATCGTTTGTTCACTTGTTGTCCTCACAATATTTTTCTAAACTTCATATTTTTGCATCAATGGTTTACTAAAGGGTCCCTTCTGAGTTTAGAGTTATTTTGGGAGGAAAGAAAGATGAAGTTTTTGGAGGTTTGAGAATTAATTTTCTTTCAGTACAAAAGCTTGAAAATATCTGGACCTTCAAAATCTCCATTTCCTTCCCCATCCACAGTGGTGCAAATTTTTTTTTATCTCTTCTGCTCTGATCTCAAATCCTAGTTGCTATTATGTTCATTTAGTCAAAACTGAGATAAAAAAGGTTATTTTTTTCATCAATTTGAGCAAAACAGTAATAATTACACCATGGGGAGGGATATGCAACAAATTTTGAGAGTCTATTCAAACTGGTTAAAAATATTATTTTTATTTCATTTTTTGTTTTGGTTGGACAGAGTGGCAACTATTTTGAAATAAAAGAAATGTTTGGCTAAAATTGTGAAGCATGTAAAAATTTGGATTTTTTGACTGATGAGCTCAAAAAAAGGGTTAATATTGTGGTGGTTGTTGATTACTATTGCCTATAGTGATAGTTAAGTAGAGGTAGTTAGGCAACTAGTGAGCTTTTAGCTTTGTGATTCTTTTATATTTTTCTTCCCTAATTATGAATTTGTGGAAGTTTGGAATATTACTTGCTGTTTGGAAATAGGAAGTACTTAGAAGTAAACTGGTTTTGACCTCGAAAGCATTTTCTATTGCATGAAAAAATTGGAAACTGATTATGGGGAGAGCGGTTTCTATGAATGATTGGGTCCTTCAAGTGTGACAGAGACAAATAGAGGTTAACATCAGAATTAGTTTTAGGTTATCATGTGATGATGCGTAGGGCGTGTTAGGTAGAAGGTTAACAAGGGTTAATTATCACCCTTGTAACATTTAACCTTTATTAATGTTGTCTGGATGCCAAATAAGGAGATGATTAATTTTTAAGCTCCTTAATATGTAACACTTGTTTGGAAGTTAAATGTTAATTTTTGGGGACTAGGTTAACAAAGTTTAACAAACACTAATATGGTATCTTTTATTTTTAACCTCGTACCTTACAAAATTAATTTAGTCTTTTCAAACTTAAAGGAGTAATGTTGGGTAAATTACAACCATGATATATGAAATTAATGTTTGTTATAATGTGGTACATAAACTTCAAATTGTAACATAAGACCCCTTCAAACTTTAGTTTATGTAACAAAAAAGTGCATATGACCTGTAATCACCAGTTTACAAGTTTTCTGCTGATGTGTTATCAAATAAAATGAAAATATAAAATTAAATTGATCTACATAGCATTACCCTCCATATCCGTTTTCCACTTTTCCTCACTACCAATGTTCTCTCTAAACCAATATCAAATCTAGATCTTTATTCTATGGACACAAAAACAAAAAGAGCATTTGATTAAATATAATATTACAAAAAAAAAATCATTGAACTCCATTAAACAAAAAATATATCTCCTAATTAGTTATCTAACTATTTCAAAAAATGGTTTAATTTCATCAAAGATGAAGAAGTAAGAGAAGAAGAGGTAAAATCACAAATAAACTTATTGTCTGGTATCATCATTGAAAATATAAAGTTAATTCTATGATATTAATATTATATTTGAGCTTTATTGTTATAAGTAATCATTTTAAAATTTCGAAAAATAGAGAAGGAAAAAGAAGATGAGGAGGACCTTGTGTTTAAATGGGTGGAAGAGAGAGAAATAGTTGTGGGTTTGGATAAGAGAGAGAAGAGATGAACCTGGGTGGAGAAGGTAGGGTATTTAATACATTTCAATTTTTTTTTAATAAAAAATTTAATGTGTCAGTTTGACTTGTAACCAGAAAACCAGAGAGTGTAGGTCATAAAGGCTTTTGTGTTACTTCAATTAAAGTTAAGGAAGTTTTATATTACAATTGAAAGTTTATATACCATACTAATACTAACTTTTAGGTTAGATATAGTTGTGGATTTGGAGAAGAAAGAGGAGATGAACTTGGATGGAGAAAATAGGGTATTTAAGACGTTCCAAGTTTTTTTTCCTTCTTTTTAATTTAATGTGTCAGATTTGATTCGTAACTGGAAAACCAGTGAGTGTAGGTCATAAAGGTGTTTGTGGTACTTAAATTAAATTTAAAGGAGTTCTATGTTGCAATTTAAATTTTATATACCTCCCTGTCACTAACTTTTAAGTTTATGCACCATGGTTGTAATTTATCTTGTAACATTTAACCTTCAATTTTTTAGCCCTCTACCGAATGCACCCTTAGAATAGTTTATTGGATACATTAAATCTGAATAATGGGTTTGTATTTCTTCCTTCATTCTTATGCTATTTTGAACTTTATAGTCCTTTCTTGAATCATAAGTTCTTGTCCTTTGCAGTAGAAATGAATTGCAAGCGAAAAAAAAATGATATTTGGATCTTTTTGTTTGATGCAACATTTAGAGGTTCTAACGATAAAAGTGGATTATTGCAATTGTTTTGTAGGATTTAGATCTTTTCACTTTGTGGGCTGAGGAGACACTGCTTGAAGAAAATTTGGTTTTAGAAATTCTCTTCCTCATATATTATGAATCACTATGTACTTGTGACGGTGCAACATGGAAAAAGCTATGCTCACTGTACAAGGTAAATTGTTTCTCTTTTGTGGAAAATGATTTCTTTATTCTTTTCTTCTTGTAATTGGGTTGTTAACATAATGCTGCAGGCGATCTTATTTGGCTCTTATAATTTTGGAAAGCTGGCAATATCAACTGAAGCGCTGAAGTATTCTTATAATGCCAAAGTCCAGTTACTGCTCATCCTCATGGAAACGTTGGACCTAGAAAATCTTCTTCAATTGGTCCATGATGAAGTTCCTTTCAGGTTTCTACTATGGTTTTATAGTACTTGTACATTTGGGTGTGATACATAGAGTTGATATGTGTTATTTTCTCCTTCTGAATATGAAGGATGTCGTGGGAGCCACATCAGCATAGTCTTTTCGGGGTTGAGACATTTATTTAGATTTTCTAGGTTCTAAGCATTGCTTTCAATTATCTAATAAATTTTTTACCTGGGAGTCTGGGACTAAACTTACAAAGAGATCCTTCTGGTATATGCTAGATGTTGATATGCCTAAAGGTGAAAGGCACTTAGATTGTTAGATTTATGTTTCATCCTTGAGCTTTTCTCATGCAGATCATACATTGACCATTCTAAAATAATGTGGAATAAATTACAAAATATTCTTTCAAAACTGAAGAACGTAACAAGTTTGTGAAATTCGCATTTAGGGAGCTTGGATGTGCATGGCCCATCGGTTCATAAGCCGGCTCAAGGACATCTCTAAAATCAAAGGGCTAAGTCTAAATCTAATGGACTCATTTAGTTTCTGGTTTCAGCTTGGGTTGGTTACTTTAATAGTCTGGGCTCAACTTGGCCCCAAAATTATTTATAATAGATTTTCTTATAAATTATATATAAATATTGTAAAATATGATATAGTAATGTAATGATAATAATTTAATTATATTTTTATGCATAATTATTTAAACAATATTTTATTAATTTTTTTAAGAAAATTATCCTTACTTGCTCCAAACATCTTACTTTTTTTTTTCTACGGCTAAGGTATTGAGCTCAACTTTGATCCAAGCTTGACTCATAGATAAAGCCTATTACTACATAATTGTTAAAGCCACAGGCACAAGCATTGATTTAAATTGCGGCCATGGTTTTAAATAATGTTACATAACAGCCGTTATTTCAAGGTTTCAAGAGGGGCCGTTATCGTTAAGGCTGGTATCTAAAGGTTTTAAAAATTATATGTGTAACGGCCGTTATATAAAGGTCACAGCCGTTATTAGCCATTAAATAACGGCCATAACAGCTGTTATTTCTTTTTTGCATGAATGTTCCTGCTACTGCTAGCAGGAAGTCTGCTTCATTGCAACCTTCACAACCTTCACATGAACCACCTATTTTCAATGCAGAAATTGTTTTTCCAATGGAAAATTGATTTTTTTCTTCTGCCAACCATCTCTACCTAAAGGTCCTTACTCCTAAACCTATCACCGTTCTCTTTTCTGCCAACTCTCTTGATTTTCTTATCTTTTCCATTCTTCATTTCTGCAAATTTTGCTTCATATTGCTCTCAAATCTTTCTAAAATCTCCTGCAAGTTATTGAGTTGCATTTGCACACTTATAGTTCAACTCTTTAAGTATTCAACAACTTCAACTTCAACACCAAGGATTGGAAATCTAAGCAGCCCCAATCAACAGATGGTGACTATTGGTGATTGTGATGCCAATATTTTGATTGTACTAACCTTTTACTCTCAATTAAATTATTTAGCAAAATAAATTTTCTCATCATCTCACCTCACTTAGATGCCTGTCTGAGGCTCTGAGCTTTGCTCTTCTTTGCCTGTAGGAATCCTTTGCACCTTTAATAACTAAGCATCAACCTTTGACAATAAAAAGCTGGCTAGTTACTTCATTTTGGCAAAGAAATTTCACGTTAAAATTGTGCCTACCTCCTGTATCTCTCTTGCTTCTACGCAGATGAAAATAGTTGGTTGTTTTTACATGGGCCCTGTAGAAAATTTGGCAGGCATGAACTTTTCTACATGGGCCTTCCATGTTTAGGTTATCTGGAAGCACTGTAAAGACTAATTTGACATAAACGTATATTAAAAAAAAGCTGTGTTATTCCCATTGCCTTCTTCATTTGCTTGTGCTGATTGTTAGAATTGTTTGGTTATTTCTTAGGCCAGGCGCTTCCATATTTTCCTTAACGGATATTCAACAAATGGATGCATTGATATCTAGTTTTAATGCTTTCGAAATGAAAGAAGCAGGTCCACTAATACTTGCATGGGCAGTATGTCTTTGTCTAATTTCATCTCTTCCTGGAAAAGAAGAAAGTAATTTGCTAATGGTAGGTAATTGTTTCAAATGGCTTCCTTAAACCAAAATGTACAGATGCTGCCTTTTGTTTTTACCTTTTTTTTGTATGTTTATTTATGTTTTTGTCCAGGACATTGATCATGTTGGTTATCTTCGTCAAGCATTTGAAAGTGCATCACTGAGTTATTTGGTTGAAATTCTTGATAGCGGCTTGCTGAAGGAGTCTGATGTAAGTCATTTGACTGAATCTAGAGATTACCAGTAAAAGCTACTTCTGATCTTTTGTGGGATGAAATATATGAAGTAGTTTTATGATCCATATCTTCATCTCTCTCTCTACTGCTCTTGCTTTTGTATCTTGCAAAAGATTTATATTTTTTCTTTTAGATTATGTTGAAATGTTTGCATTTCTTAATTTTATGTGGAGTAAGGACAAAGGGAAAGGCTTAATCTAGCTTGACATAAAAGCACCGTTTTTTGTTAGAATGTTGAAAGAATGAGAGGTTATTTATTGATTATTCAATGAAGAGACTGATACACACATATATATATAGGGGAGATATACCCTATGTTAGTGATTTACTCAAATTCTACCTTCTATTTTTTTTTTCTAATACGCATCAAGTTCAGCTATATATGTTATACAAATTTTATCTTCTTATTTATTTGTTTCCTAATACATATCAACTACCTATATTCTATAACACTCTTCTCAAGCTGCAGCATAGAAATCATTCATGCTCAGCTTGTTATAAATATAATCAACGCGAGTTCCATTCATAGCATTTGTAAAAACATCTGTCACTTGCTCTCTAGTCTTAATACACCCATTCAAAATAATATTTCGTTGAATTTCTCTCAAACATAGTGATAATCAATTTGAATATGTTTGGTTTGTTTATGAAATACAAGATTTGGAGCAATGTGAAGAGCAACTTGATTATCACACCCCAACTTTGTAGTCAAAGGGATTTTGATTTTGACCTCTTCTAATAACTGAGAAATTCACAATACTTCACAAGTTGTTTGTGCCCTTACTCTATATTTTGATTCAACACTAGATCATGAAACTACTCTATGCTTCTTACTCCTCTATGCTACTAAGTTTCCTCCAAAAAAATACACAATAGTCTGGTGTTGATCTCTTGTCAACTTTACATCTTGCCCGATCTGCATAAGAAAAGCACTTAATATTTGAATGTCCGTGTTTCCTGTACAAGAGTCCACAACTTGGAGTTCCCTGCATATAACATAGAATTTGTCTCAAAGCTTTCTAATGAGTGACAATTGGAGTAGACATAAAATGGCTTACTATACTCACTGAGTAAGCAATATTAGGATTGGTCGCTGTTAAATAGTTCAACTTTCCAACCAACCTTCTATATTTCTCCAAATCTTCAAATAATTCACCATCATCTGTTGCAAGGAGGAGATTAGGAGCCATTGGTGCATTGCAAGGGTTACACCTAGTTTTCTTGTTTCTGCTAGCGAATCCAGGATATATTTTCTCTAAGATAGGAAGATGTCTTTTTTGCACCTCATAACTTCAATACCTAAAATATACTTCGACATGCCCAAGTCTTTGGTTGGAATGGGTCTTTAAGGAAGGATTTGAAGGAATTCCAGTGACATTACTACTTGTAAAAATTATGTCGTCCATATAGACTACTAATAAGATCATACCATTGTCAGAATGCTTATAAAATAAATAAGGATCAAAGTTTCTTTTCTTCATACCAAACTAAGCATGAGGACTTTGCTTTAAACCATATAAGGATTTGTAAAACTTGCACACTTTATCTGACTCCGTTGCTTCATATAAACTCTTCATGAAGATCCCTATGGAGAAATGCATTTTTTATGTCCAACTGGTAGAAAGTACAAGTATGTATAGCGACCATATAAATAAATAGGCGAATAGAAGAAAGATTGGCCACAAGAGAAAATATGTCTGAATAATAGACTCCATAGGTTTGAGCATAACTTTTAGCAACAAAGAATTTTTTAGACGAGCAATATAACCATCTGGATTCACTTGACACCCATTTACAACTGATAGCTTGCTTAGCTGTAGGTATAGCCGCTAGTTCCCAAGTATTATTAGCGTAAATATATCATTTCTTCTGTCATTGTTGCACACTAACCAAGATGAGATAAAGCTTCCTTGATAGTTTTAGGAACAAAAATAGAATCTAAGGTAGTGAGAAAACAATGAAAAGGAAAAGCTAATCAAGTATATGATAGGACGAAATAGGATAAAGTGCACTCACATTTGCTTTTTCGAAGAATAATAAGAATGTCAAGATTTGAAGTAGGACTAATAGTGGTGCTGGTGTAGGGTCTACGTCAAAATGCTCTAGCATGGTTTTAAATCTAGGCTGTGGGTAACATAAACATACCTGTAACAGCAGTAACATTGACGGCCTAGCGTTACGCACAAAAAAAATCTGCAAAGTTCATGAAATGAATAAATATTAGTAAATATAAGAAAGACTAATAAATATGACAATATAATAAATATAAATACATCAAATCAAGAATATAATCTATAGTGCAAACATATCATTCATAAACATCATCAAATTTTCTTTCATTTCTAAAAAAATTAATATAGATTGTAGAATTGTAGATGGGAAGAAAGAAGTGAAGAATTATGAATAGAGGTCTTCTTTGTGATTAATCTTTGTTTTAGGGAGAAAGATGCAAGAGAAATGAAATGTTTTTGATTGAAAATGGAGAGGTTTTGAAGCAAAACTGAGGTGTGGACAATCTAGTACATTTGGAAAGTAGAATATGCTTAGTTTTCCTATTTGGCATGAGAAATAGAAGGCGGATCAATAATTGGTAACAGCCGTTACAGGTGCGCTTTTTTGGAGGGCTGTAAATAACAGTGTAATGTGTAACGGCCCTCCAAAATCCCTTTACATTACAGAATGGCCATTATTTAAAACCACGGGCTCTAGTCCCTTGGAGCTACCGGAGGTGAAGGGTCTATGTATGAGGGGCTTGTACAACGTGAACTAAAAGCTCGTCTTCCTCCTGATTTGCATAAGAAGGCAAGGAAAGAAAGAAAGGGTAGACTGAAAAAAGCTAATATCTTAAGAAACAAGATAACATTTTAAAGAAGGAGAAAAACACATGTACCTTTCAGAAGATGAGAGTACCCTAGAAATACACATTTAAGAGATTTAGCATCTCGCTTAGTTAATATGCTTGGACATCTGTCACAAAGAGGTAGAACCAAAGATATAAGGTTCAATAAGAAACAAATATTTTTAGAAGGAAACAAACTAGAGTATGGAATGTTATTGGCTAGAACTGATGTTGGGATGCGATTAATTAGAAAACAAGCTGTAGACATAACATCAGCCTAAAAATATTTAGGAACTCTCATGTGAAAAATTAAAGCTTGAGCTACTTTAAGGAGGTGCTGATTTTTTTATTCCTAAAGCTTTATTTTGAGATGTATCAACACAAGAAGACTGGTGAAATCTTGAGTTATGTAATTTTGAAAATTTTATGAAAATATTCTGTTGCATTGTGACTTTGCAATAATGTACAAATATTGAATTGTGTCTTAATCTCAACACAAAATGCACAAAAGTTAGAAAATAATTCTGGACGGGCCTTCATTTAATATAACCATGTAATACAAGAATGATCATTAATGAAGGTAACACAATATTTATACTTAGTTTCTGCAACAATAAGACACATACTCCAAACATTTGAATGGACTAACTCAAAGAGGAATGAAGCCGATTTACTGATATGAGATGACAAATGAGAATGATGATGTTTTTCAAATTGACATGACTTGCATTCTATGACAGACACCTATTTGAATTGTGGACATAATTTTTTTAAAGTAGATAAAGATGTTCCAAACGACAATGAACTTCAAAAGGTGACAGAGAATGAGAACAAGCAAAACATCTTGGCACTTGGTTGTCAAGAAGATAGAGACCTCTTGACTCATGATATTTACCAATAATCTGCTTTGTTGTAAGGTACTGAAGTAAACAATAATGACGAAAGAATGAGACCGATTTAGAGCTCAAGTGAGTTTACTAACAGATAGTAAATTAAAAGAAAAAACTTGGGTAAACAACGATCATAAGGAAAGAGATGATATTGGATTGATACTTCCAGAACCAATGACATAAGAGGTAGGCCCGTCTGCTACTAAGGAAGAAGTTTTGCGAGACTAAATGTTGTTCAAAAGGTTAGAATTACCTGTCATGCGATTTGTGACACCAAAATCAATGACCCATGTGGATGAGGAAGATACAAGACATGTATGTTTGCGTGACTTGACAATTGTAGTGACATGGGATTTGCTGGATTTTAAAGATGCATGTTATTGAGAGGATTGTTATATCCAAATAGCAAGATAGTTTTCCTGGAGGATGTAGCAGTAGTGGGTTTCTCAATTGCCTTATGAGCCTTTATAGACTTTTATTCTTCTTCTGAAATTTCAGGCATGTGCGTTTTGTATAGAGGTGAGTATCGATTTGATTCAAAATCAAACCAACAAATCAAAAACCAAAATTCAAAGATCGAATCGAACTAAGTAAAAGAGCCAAACTAGATCGAATTGAAAAATTTTGGTTTGGTTTGGTTATTCAATTTGGCTTTTCGTTTGATTTTGAAAGAGAATGCGTTGATTCTTGTAAAAAAAAGGTTTTTAATTTTAAATGTGAATTGAACCTCAATAAAATCAAGGTTTACCAAGAGATTGGTTGGTTTTGTTATTTTGGTTTTTTCCTTTAAAAATTGAATTGAATTGAATTGAGAAACGCATATTCTATAAAATCAAAAGCAAACCAATTGATCCAAATTCAATTCGAGTTTTTGGTTTGAGCCAAATATGGCACAATCTAATTTTGTACGACTAGGCTCATGGTAATAATAACAAAAATTCCTCTAAAATCAATATTATGGGTGGCTTCTCCATTTCATTGGTTATTCCTATTACTACTAACCCCAACTTTGTTTCTTGATTTATTATTTGGTGATCCCATGCTTTATTTCTGGCCATTTTTTAAAATATTTCACCAACACATTTCTACAAACGCACCAAAAATATAAGAAATCAAGCATAAAATCAAATCGATAGAAAGCCCAAAACAATAGCCACAACAAATCAAAATAGGAGATTCAAACTAGTGGGAAAATTGGCCAAGAACGCCAAGAAGGGGCAAACCAAACACCAACCGAACACAGACCCATGCTTTCATACAGGATGCAAGGTCAGAGGAGAAATCAAGCTTTCAGAAATGGCTAGATGCGATGTCACGTGCTAGGGCGTGGGAGACTGTTTGAAATTATTTGCGGTGTGTGGAGCTTACTCATCGGAGCTCTAGCCACTAGTCTTCAAGGAGAGGCTGATCAGTAGCTAGGGTCTTCTAGGATCGGTGGTGACAAATTTAGGGTGATCTAAAAATCTAGTTGAGTGGATCAGAAACTAAAACTTCAATAGTCCTATAACAAAACTCCCTAGGGCTCTGATTTCATGGTGCAAGAAAAGGATGTTATTTATTTGATCATTCAATGAAGAGATTGGTACTGTTCAGAAAATAGATCGGGCTTAACTCTACTCCAAAAGCTAGCTCAAGAGAGAAGGGGGTGCCCAAGGCCTTTCAAGTCGTACATAATCCTCCTTTTGAACCACCCCCCCCCCCCATGACTAGACCAACAAGTGTGTGAAACACAAACGGGAGGCTCAACATTAGATAGGAGGCTCTGATACCATATTAAGAAAACATGCTAGGCCTAACTCTACCTAGAAAGCTAGCTCAAGAGAGGAGTGCGTGCCTAAAGCCTTATAAGCAACACATAATCCTCATTCCAAACTAATGTGGGATTCAACAAGTACATATATATCGGTGAAATATACCCAAAATTAGTGACTTGTCAAAATTCTACCTTCTACTTTTTTCTAATACACATAAATTACCTATGTTATATAAATTTTATCTTCTTCTCCAGTTGTTTCCTAATACATATCAAATACTTACGTTTTGTAACAAAGAAGACGTCTTCTCTCTTTCTCATACCATTGGCGTAGAAATAAGAATTAGTTAGATGAGCTGAATGTTAGCTATGAGCTGGCTATAGAATGACCAAATTGGAGGGAGTTTTGGAGGTTTATTAGGGAGAAAACACTAGAAACTGCATGGATGTTTTACAGAAAAGCATGAAATGAATGAATACAATCCTACTTTTTTTCCTCTGAATTTCTCTTCTAAATCTCATCTCGAATCCTTCTATCTCTTCCCATATTCTCTAGACCCAGTTCCAGTATACACCCACCTAACATTTGGCATTAGAGCCGGCGACAGTAGCTGTGATGACGCATTCAACCACAGTCAGCTTAGAAGCTCGAATGAGCGAAATCAAAGTTGGAAGCTGTGTGCACGGTTTTATGGACCATTTCTGGTGTTGGCTAAGGTGTAAGCTACAGCTTCCCCCTCACACCAGCATCACCCAGTGTTTCATGTGTCTCTCCTTAAGAGAAAACTAGGAGAACAGGAGGTTGTTATTCAAGATCTTCCTCATTTTCATGAGGAATCAATGGTGATTTTTCCTGCTAATGTTCGAAAGACTCAGACAATTCTAAGGGAA
>CAOGCB010842020.1:0-10069 GCA_948266635.1 Cnidoscolus chayamansa | reverse complement strand
TTAAGTCCTTTGCATTTCATTGCAGCAGCCTTGCAAGAATTTTTAGTTTTGAAATCAGAATATCTGAACCAATGCTGATTCAATTTTCTGTTTGTGGTTCATTTTCCACTTTCCAGTTCCAATACCATGCCATTTCAATATTGAATTCCAGAATAACTCTAGTTCTTTTTCTTTTGGAAGATAGCTTTGATTGTTGGTTATCAAAGGCCAATTAAACACTTACCATAGACTGGTTGTAACTTATCATTTAGCTTATCTATTAATATCATACCATTGCATAATGTGACAAGTTCTTTTATAACATGCATACAACAACAACAACAACAACAAAGCCTTATTCCCAAACAAGTTGGGGTCGGCTGTATGAATCCTCTAACAAATAAGCTCTCAGGTAATATCACAATCACACTCATTCATTTAACACTACACCCGGGTGCCGATGTAGCACGTGCCTAGGAGAGCACGTCCCAACGTTATAATAGTTTAGAGAATTCATCATAAGATTGGCTAAGTTTTTACGCTAGCCGCCTACCTACCGCAACCCTCCTCCTTTACCCGGGCTTGGGACCGGCTACGCTACTCGCATAGGCGGAGTTTTTATAACATGCATACATGCATATATTTTCTTTTCTGGAGTTTTGGCTTGCTGTCTAGATAACTAATATCACATTCTATTATTGCAGTCTCAAAAGTCTCGTCGTGAGGAGCTCCGAATCCACTTTGCAAATATATATCGCACAGTTGCTGAGAAAATCTGGCCTGGCATGCTTAGCCGTAAACCAGTTTTCCGTCTCCATTATCTCAGATTCATTGATGAAACAACCAGACAGATATTTACAGCAACAAACGAGAACTTCCAAGAAATGCAACCTCTCCGTTATGCCCTTGCCTCTGTTCTAAGGTCTCTTGCACCTGAATTTGTTGAATCAAAATCAGAAAAATTTGACCTCAGAACAAGAAAACGGCTGTTTGATCTTCTTCTGTCCTGGAGTGATGAAACTGGCAGTACATGGGGGCAGGACGGTGTTAATGATTATCGACGTGATGTTGAACGTTACAAGGCATCACAGCACAACCGTTCAAAAGATTCAGTAGACAAAATTTCATTTGATAAAGAATTGAATGAACAAATTGAGGCAATCCAGTGGGCATCCATGAATGCTATGGCTTCACTGTTATATGGACCATGCTTTGATGACAATGCAAGAAAAATGAGTGGTCGGGTGATATCATGGATCAACAGTTTGTTTAATGACCCTGCACCTAGGGCTCCATTTGGTTTCTCTCCATCAACTCCATCTTATTCCAAGTACACAGGGGAAGGTGCTCGTGGAGCTGCTGGTCGTGACAGACATAGAGGAGGTCAGCATCGTGTTTCCTTAGCAAAATTGGCTCTGAAGAATCTTCTTCTTACGAATTTGGACCTTTTTCCGGCTTGTATTGATCAGGTAATACATTTCCTTTGATTGGGGTGCATTATCACATTTGGAATTATGAAGCTAATTGCTAATTGGTGATGATTCCCTATTTCACTTGAAAATTTGAGAACATTTAGGAGTAATATCTGATGTCTCAAAGTGCGCAACACATTTGGGATGTTTAAATTGCCTTTTTGTTTTTCTGTCTTTCTGCTACATTACTGATGCTGTGGGGCCCTGGGCTTAACCCATCATTACTCTCCTGTCTTTGCTTGCGGCATTGCACCAATTGTCTTTTTTGTCATGAACATCAATAAGCCATGGTCTGCATAATCAATCCAAGTCACAACTAACTATCTAAATATGTTTTCCTCCCAGTGCTACTATTCTGATGCTGCTATAGCTGATGGTTACTTCAGTGTGTTGGCTGAAGTCTACATGCGCCAAGAGATTCCAAAATGTGAAATACAAAGGCTTTTGAGCCTCATCCTCTACAAAGTTGTGGACCCAAACAGGCAAATCCGTGATGATGCCCTTCAGATGCTCGAAACACTTTCTGTACGCGAGTGGGCTGAGGATGGCATTGAGAGCTCAGGAAGCTATGGAGCTGCTGTTGTTGGCAACCTCCCTGATTCCTACCAACAATTCCAGTACAAGCTTTCATGCAAACTTGCTAAAGATCACCCTGAATTAAGCCAGCTTCTTTGTGAGGAGATCATGCAGAGGCAACTGGACGCTGTTGATATAATTGCACAGCATCAGGTCTTAACATGCATGGCTCCATGGATTGAGAATCTCAATTTCTGGAAACTCAAGGATTCAGGTTGGAGTGATAGGTTACTGAAGAGTCTTTATTATGTAACAT
Organism: Cnidoscolus chayamansa; assembly: GCA_948266635.1. Lineage (NCBI taxonomy): Eukaryota > Viridiplantae > Streptophyta > Magnoliopsida > Malpighiales > Euphorbiaceae > Cnidoscolus > Cnidoscolus chayamansa. The sequence continues at coordinate 7,786 of CAOGCB010842020.1, read as the reverse complement.
GGCGACATGGTGATCAGTTCCCGGATGAAATTGAAAAATTATGGAGCACAATTGCTAGCAAGCCGAGGAATATTAGTCCAGTATTGGATTTCTTGATCACAAAAGGAATTGAAGATTGTGATTCAAATGCATCTGCTGAAATAAGCGGTGCATTTGCCACATACTTCTCAGTTGCGAAGCGGGTAAGCTTATATTTGGCACGGATTTGTCCACAGCGCACAATCGATCATCTGGTTTATCAGTTGGCTCAACGGATGTTGGAAGAGAGCATGGAACCAGTTGTTCCAAGTGCAACTAAGGGTGATGCAAATGGAAATTTTGTGTTGGAATTCTCACAGGGGCCTGCAGCAGCGCAAATTGCATCTGTCATGGACACCCAGCCACACATGTCACCATTGCTTGTCCGTGGTTCTCTTGATGGTCCTCTCAGAAATACTAGTGGAAGTCTGAGTTGGCGAACAGCCGGTGTAACAGGGCGAAGTGTCTCTGGCCCACTAAGTCCAATGCCTCCAGATTTGAATGTGGTTCCAGTAACTACAGGTCGGTCAGGTCAGCTCCTTCCAGCATTGGTGAACATGTCAGGCCCTTTAATGGGGGTTAGAAGTTCAACAGGAAGTTTACGGAGCCGCCATGTTTCTAGGGATAGTGGAGACTACCTTATTGACACTCCGAACTCTGGTGAAGATGGGTTGCATCCTGGAGTTGTTATGCATGGTGTTAGCGCCAAAGAACTTCAGTCAGCCTTGCAGGGGCATCAACAGCATTCACTAACTCATGCAGATATAGCATTGATTCTACTGGCAGAGATTGCATATGAGAATGATGAAGATTTTCGTGAACACTTGCCTCTGCTTTTTCACGTCACATTTGTTTCAATGGATAGTTCAGAGGATATTGTGCTTGAACACTGTCAGCATTTGCTTGTTAATCTGTTATATTCACTTGCAGGCCGACATTTGGAACTGTATGAGGTAGAAAACAGTGATGGAGAGAACAAGCAGCAAGTTGTCAGTCTGATCAAGTATGTCCAATCAAAACGAGGGAGCATGATGTGGGAGAACGAGGACCCCACAGTTACAAGAACAGAGCTTCCAAGTGCAGCACTATTGTCAGCACTAGTTCAGAGTATGGTTGATGCTATCTTCTTCCAAGGAGATCTTCGTGAGACATGGGGTGCTGAGGCACTCAAATGGGCCATGGAATGCACATCAAGACACCTTGCATGCCGCTCGCACCAGATCTACCGTGCATTACGGCCTACTGTCACAAGTGACACATGTGTTTCTCTCCTTAGGTGTCTCCACAGGTGCCTAGGAAATCCAGTACCCCCAGTTTTGGGATTTATTATGGAAATTTTGTTGACATTACAAGTTATGGTGGAGAATATGGAGCCAGAAAAGGTGATCCTCTACCCGCAACTATTTTGGGGTTGTGTAGCCATGATGCACACAGATTTTGTCCATGTCTACTGTCAGGTGCTTGAGCTCTTCTCACGTGTGATTGATCGTTTATCATTCCGGGATAGAACAACAGAAAACGTGCTTCTTTCAAGCATGCCTCGTGATGAGCTTGATAATGGTGGTGATATTGGGGATTTTCAGCGAATTGAATCACTTGCATCATGCAGTGGGAATCTGCCAGCATTTGAAGGGGTGCAGCCTCTTGTGCTTAAAGGGCTCATGACAAATGTTAGTCATGGTGTTTCTATTGAGGTTCTCTCCCGGATCACAGTGCACTCATGTGATTCTATATTTGGGGATGCTGAGACGAGACTCCTGATGCACATCACAGGCTTGCTTCCCTGGCTTTGTTTGCAGCTCAGTAAGGATACAACAGTGGCACCTGCTTCACCACTTCACCAGCAATGGCAAAAGGCTTGCTCAGTTGCAAATAACATTGCCCTTTGGTGTCGAGCAAAGTCATTGAATGAACTAGCCACTGTTTTTGTTGCTTATGCCCGAGGAGAGGTCAAAAGCGTCGAGAACCTCCTTGCTTGTGTCTCACCACTATTGTGCAATGAATGGTTTCCAAAGCACTCAGCTTTGGCTTTTGGGCACTTGCTAAGACTATTAGAGAAAGGCCCGGTTGAATATCAGCGTGTTATATTGCTCATGCTCAAAGCGTTGCTTCAGCATACTCCCATGGATGCTTCCCAAAGCCCGCATATGTATGCGATTGTGTCCCAGCTGGTGGAGAGTACATTATGTTGGGAAGCACTAAGTGTGTTGGAAGCACTTTTGCAGAGCTGTAGTTCGCTGACAGGTTCGCACCCACATGAGCCAGGTTCTTATGAGAATGGTGCTGATGATAAGATGCTGGCTCCTCAGACATCGTTTAAAGCTCGGAGTGGGCCTCTACAATATGCCCTGGGATCAGGATTTGGGGTTTCTTCCACACCAGGTGCACAAAGCGGAATTGAGTCTGGAATTCCGCCTAGAGAGGTTGCTTTGCAGAACACACGTCTGATCCTGGGGAGAGTACTTGATAAGTGTGCACTAGGGAGGAGGAGAGACTATAGAAGGCTGGTTCCATTTGTTACCAGTATTGGGAACCCGTAATGGACACAGTATTAAGTGTATGTGTACATTATATGCAGCACTCGTGAAAATATTAGGTCCAGATTTTGTAAATAGGCATCATAAAGTAAGGGGGTGTAGTTATTCATGTATTGTTTTTGCAGTCAGTATATCACTTGCTTTTGAAATCATAAGTTGGTAGTTTTTCGTGCGAGTTGATCCTTAGCCATAGTAACAGCTCCTTCCAACTGAAACTGGAAAGTATTGTTAGCTGAAGTCTCGTTCTACAAAATAGCAGTTCAATTTCTTCAATGAGAATTTAAGAATTTTCAACTCCAGCGCAGCTCATGTTGCTATTGTTCCTTTTTAGCTTTTGAGAAGCAGAAATTAGCATCACAGGCAAAATATTAACTTGGATTGGAATAACACCCTAAAAATCTACAAGATTAGCTTGCAGCTAACAAACGATGCACCGCAAATATACTCGTATCTTTTCATTCTATAGTTTCATTAAACAAAAACCCTTTTAACAAAGCACACCCAGTACTACAATGCATACAGTAAGAGGTCCAGAAAGGCTTAGAGACCCATTGCTGTCTAACACAATGACTATACACATTTATCCGAGTGCTAGTTGCACTTCTGAAAAAGATTCTGCCAATGAAGGCCTCCTAGCTAAAAGATGACGACTCTTGCTTCATTTCACAATTCACACTATGGAGTAACATTGCAGATCATTCACGAGGTGAAGAATTCTTTTTAATCAACGCATATGCATCGCTATATATGGCCACCAAATTTGAGAATACAGCGAGGACAATCATGAAAATACATAAGATCTTGTCCTTCTTTGTTGCTATATTGTGGCGATCCCTGCAACACAAATTAGAATACAATTAAACATTTTAGCCCTTTAAAGACAATTCAATATCAAAATCAAAACACCATGCAGCCTATCTTCCATTAAAAGGATTGGAGGTTTTTGTATGGCAGCATATTTCTTGTTCATACCAAACAGTGCTCAAGTGGTACCAATTATTTTATTAAGAAATAGAGGTAAAAAAAAAAAAGAATAAATTTGATGTGGTTGCAAATACTGTTAATACAACTGTCAGAAAATAAAACTGCTGATTTTCATTCTCAGTTGCAAAACAGTTCATAAAATGATAACTTTTTTTTGTTTGTTGAATCAAGCACACTATTGAATGATATCAATCATAATGGAGCTTTGAAGTTTTTAAATTGACAGACAATAAATAGAAATTCAATCAAATGTCTCGAATTCAAGCCTTGGATATGAAACATCTTTAAAATTTAGGAGGATCGCTTTGCCCCCATTTGAACGGTGCAAATCCAGATTAGACCAAAAAAAAAAAATAGAAATTCAATCTACAAATCAAAGTTACATTTACAGTATCAAATGGTTATTCAGCTTATGGTTGCAAGAAAGGTTTGAGATTTTAAAAACAACGAGACTCGATCACAAATACGAATTCACCTTTGTGATTATTAACATAACTGGCACCATAGAGACTACCAATTGTGTGTGGTTGGCCAGTAGATAGGAACTTCATGGTATTGGGTAAAGAAATATAAGCAAGCATTCAGAAGTCTTCCAACAATTGAAAATGTACGGCAGTTTCTCTATGTGGCAGATTCACAAGACCCATTATGTCGGATTAATTCAAAATATAGAAGAGCTATGTTTTGTTTTTTATGAGCACGTTGTATCGCATAAACAACCACTAAAACAGATATATCAAGAAAAAGAGAAGAGAAAAAAAAGTGAAAACTTAAAAGTAGATGTACCTAAGAGTGATGGAAGCAGGAAAAATGAATCCAAGGCAAACAGCTGCAGTTGCTCCAGTGAATTGGAAAGCATCCCAGATGCTTGGGATGAAATTAGCACCCAAGAAGATCAGAGCAATTAGCCCAATGGTGATTGCTGCAAATCTCATATTTTCCTGATACAGAGGCCGTGCTGAGGGAAATAGGAGGCCATCCAAGTTGATTCGCAAGGGATAGAAGACAATTGGGAATACAAGCATGAGATGAGCAGCATAACTAACACGAACAGCATCATTAAGCAGGGCACTGTAAGGAATGCCGAGATCAGTATCAAAGTTGGCAAGAACATCATCAAGAGTTGCATCACCAAATAGAAGGAATCCAAAAATGCTGGTCATTATGTACACAGTTGAGCATAAGGCAAGTGCTGTTCGCACAACTGCTTTTATCTGAGTGGAGTCCTCAAGTTCATTGTCGATGCTGTGAACTGCAATTGAAGCAGAAAACAATCAATATTTTTCAGTTAAACTTTTCTGAATTTGAAGGTCATATAACAACAATAAAAAATTCTAACTCAACTGACAAATTTCAGACAAATTTCTAAAGCAATTTTTATCAGCACCACTGATTCAAATATGTGTAAAGTGATACTAAGTTCTGATACAAGACGTTACAATGAAGAGTACTCTGAATTCCAGATGATGTTACCTAGGCTAAGGAATAATATAAAATTACAACTTCATAACTACTAGTTTTGTTATTTGACATAAACAGATAAGTTGCCTAGCTATTTAAGAAATAATTTAGAAATTCAGATTATAAAAGGATATGCTTCACAAAACAAACCAACTTGGGTACAGCTTGGGAACAACTGGTGCCAAACTGAAGCAAATTACTCAGAATCTGGTCATGTTCGTCATGTTTAATCAGATATGTATCAAACAAGGAAAGCACATGCTGTGCTAGTGCCTTATGAATATTAATCAACCTCATCCCACTTAGACTGTTTGTCAATTTTAGGAATAAAAGAATTCAGGTAATGATAATTGAGCATACCATTGTAGTGGCAGATGTATGCAGTGACAAGAACAGGGACTACAGTGAAGAGTTTCCAGAATGAAGTCAAATCTGTAACGTTAGGTAGCAATCTGGGCATCATTATGCTTCCATTTATCAACTTGATAATGGTGATTCCCACAGTGATGACAAGAAACACAACTGCTAGAGCAACTGATAAGGCAGATGTGAATCTTAAAGAATCTGCAAACATAAATTGGCATTTCAATCTACATGTTACATTGACTACAAGTTGTATAGGAATTAAATTGCTGAAAAGGGTATACTTCCAGTTGACATGCGAAAGCAAATGACTAAAAATGGAAGGTTACCAATAAACAGGTCATGAGACCACAATTTGATATACAAGAAGGCAGAAGCAGCATAAAAAATCATTGGTTATAGACTTATAGCATCTAAAACTGCCATTAGACGAATTAACTCACACATGAGAAACCAAGAAAGAAAGTTCATCACCCCTTTTAATTAAGAAACAACACTAACCAATTCGCTTAAAGCAAGCAAGTGGAGAAAATATAGCAATTGTTGTGACAAGTAGGACAAAGAATCGTGCAGTCCACCAGTGTTCCCCAAACCATCCTTCAAGCACACCGGCATGGTGAACTCCACTTGAAGTTGTTCCAGACAGCACATCACCTTCAAATAAATAAATAAGAAAGCATTTCACAATTTCAGTCCTCTCCACAAATATGGAAAACTATTTCACCAGAACACAGTCAAAATGAGAAAAAAGAATCAAATGATTGTCCAAAAAATTAACATGTTAATAAAATTAGGCAAACTGTTAGAACCATGTAGCAGAATATTATACACAAACACAAACATATACCAAGTTTTTTATAAGACATACAATAATGAACACATACCAATGATAATCATGTACACAATGAGCACACCAATGTTGTTGACCAAAACAGCAACTTGCAACAATATCCTTCCGCACTTTCCAAAGGCATCATCCATAAGTCCTCCATATGAAGCACTCTTCCCAGCCCTGCTAAACCTAAGCAACAGCTCAATTGAAGCGTCTGTCAAGAAGGCCATAAAGATGATCATAACAACTCCAAGGCCAAGGCCTAAAACTTTCATGGTAGCAGGCAGTGCCATGATTCCAGCACCAACTATGGTAGTTGATAAGTTGAACACTGCTCCAGTAAAGGAAGCTCCATCAAACTCGTCAAAACCAGCATCCTCATCTTGCCTTTTAGGCAACAAGGGAACATTCTCATTAACTGCTTTGCTCTTCCTAGACTTTCTCTCCTTTGGAGCTTGATTTCCAATCGTCATCTCTTTAATGTCCTAAAAACTTCTTCAAATACAGATTTGAAACTTAATACAAATCTACAAAACAGCTAATTTCCTATTGTGTGCAACCAGAATACCTGCAAGTCATAAAAACGCAAAACTTAACTTCACAATTCTACGACTATTTGAGTTAGAAGATGAATTCAAGTAAATATACACTTCATAGTATAACCTGTAAAAGTGGATAGAAAGAGAATCGGATCTATAGAAGTTTTCCTGAAGTGCCTCTTAGCAGTGAGAGGTAATCTTATTAAACCTTCCCAACAGCCGAAACAACAAAAGTTGGAACCCAAATTCTCGATAGCTAGATCTGTTCTAAATGGTTATAAATCAGTTACCAAATGAGTTAATATACGACTCAGATAAGAAAGCCTCAACATAAGCTTATAAATCCACTGACCTGCAATAGAGACGATTTGATAACAAATAATTTACAACAAAGGAAACAAGTAGAATTTTTAAGATCAGAGTGAGGAAGAAAATCAAACCCAGATCCCCCAATATTTGTGTTTGTGACCCAATAAATTAGAAACTCCAAACCAGTGAATTCAAGGGGATAAAGCTTCAATAATTGAAGAACCAGTTAGCGAGAAATGAAGATATGGGCAGAAGGAGAAAGAATTGAAAGAGACCCAAGAACAAGAAACAATGAAAAGTAGCATACAAGATAAAGATTGTGTTAAAAGCCCTCAATTCTTGATTCTTAGCTTATAAACACCAAGAAATAGAGAAAGAGATAGAGAGCCACACGCAACGACAGAGTCTTACTGCATATGGAGGCCTATGGATATAAGGAATTGACCAGAATGTGAAATACTGTGAAAATTTACACCCAAATAATGACGGCCACAGAGACCTCCGGGATTTTTTCTGTTGGAAATAGCGTTTGGTTGGTGGATTGTCGCTGATTGACTGTACAAAGAAAGAAGCTTTTTTAAAAAAGAATAAAAAAAAAAGGGGTTTATTTTTATGGTTGAATTAAATAGAAACAATGACAACCGATGAAGATTCCTCCATGAAATTTGTTTGGTGTTCATGATTCTGAATGGAAAACTTTCCTCCAGGAAGGGCTCGTGTTTTTTAACCATTGATGCGTTACG
>CAOGCB010841973.1:0-11346 GCA_948266635.1 Cnidoscolus chayamansa | reverse complement strand
GTAATAGACTTGAATGGAGGCGTAAAATCCGAGTAATGGAAGGAGTGTGATTGGGATATTACCTGAGAGCTTATTTATTAGAGGATTCATACAGCCGACCCCAACTTGTTTGGGAATAAGGCTTTGTTGTTGTTGTTGTTGTTGTTGTATTATCTTTCTATATATTGAAATCACATAAGAGTCATATTAATTGGAATCCTAATTAACGTAGAATTCCAATTCAAATTAATTAATTAATTCTAATCCTAATCTAAATCCAAATCCTATTCTAAATCAAAATCTTATAATCCTATCCTATTCATTATCCACAACATTACTCCCCTTCTGGAGAATGATCTTGTCGACCTCAAATTTAGATGTGTTTCCAAACTTGATTCAAACTGCCATATCGGAGGCACTCCAGTCATATGGAATGTTGCTAGCCTCATCTTATCTGCCTCCATTGTTCTTTGATTATGGAAGAATTGATCATGACAATTTAGCCATCCCAATGGATCTTTTGTACTGTCATAGGAAGGAAAGGCAAGCTTGGTGTATCTAGAGAGTATTGTTGTCCCAAGTTTGGCATCTATCCAATCTTCCATTTCATTTTGAAAATGTGGTTAGTTGCTGCTCCCTAGGCCAACTTAACAGTCTTGATTTTGTCTCTCTTTAGCTCATTGTTTTGGAGTTAATTGCTTAGCTATTGCTTCAAGCAATCCTCGGATTTCCTTTTGCTCATGACATTGTTGCCGATACTGTTACTCTGATAGTTGAATGAAATAATTCAATTTTTGTTGTAAATTAGATTTATCACCCATGATGCCTGGCTCTGATACCAAGTTACCAAGTTGTTACGGTCCCAAATCGCAAATTGTGTCATGGGACGATAGATAAGAAAGGGGCAAGGAGCTTGTCAGAGGGGACTCTTAACACCTCAGACTTATTGAGAGAGAATCATAAATCTCATAATTTTTAGTTTTGAAAATATGCTTGGCTTTATTAAGAAATTATTATCTCTATTTATAGAGATTGCCAAAGAGTTCTATTAATTATAATTTTAATTAACTTAGACTTCCAATTCAAAGAAATTAATTAAATCTAATCCTAATCCTAATTTACATCAAAATCCAAACTCTAATCTAAATCAAAATCTTATCCTATCCATTATCCATTACAAAACTCTAGTTAATTAATTAGTGTAGTGTATATGGCAAGCATGTATTATGGTCCTGCATTGCTGCTGGTTGATAGATCAAGTAGTACTACTGGGTAGTGACCTTATTATACAAGGTGCAAGTGAGGAAGCATATGTAGTAATCTCCGCATTTGTAAAAAATTGAGTCTCAAATGGAGAATCGAGATCTTCATTTTGTGAATCAAGAATTGAATTTTAAGATTCAATCAAATTTCTTAAAATCAATTAAAAATGATATATGTTATAGAAATAAGTTTAAAAAAATATCGCAATAATATATTTTGATAAATATAGAATTATCATTTTTCTAATGAGAAGTATGCTTTATATAGAACAATATGTTCTCATGTTATATGATTCTATGTTATAAATTATGAACTCTTGTGTGAAAATAGAGAGAGAGATTTGTGGTTTTACCTTGGTGGGTATTCATATAAGACTTCCAATATAGGAAGATATACTAAAAAGAAAAGAGTATAGATTCTAGGCTAATTATATCCTAATTAGAATAAAGGCAAGATATATTCCTATTCTAAAATATTGCTATTTTAACATCTTGAATTGTAGACAATAATTATTATTGTGCATGCGTTGAAACTCTATTTAAATTTGACCAAATAATTACATAATAAAAATTATAGTTGGTTAAATAAAAAGTTACAACTATAACTCGATAAGTATTTTTTTTTTAAAAAGAAAATAATAAAGGGAAGTTTTATGTGCACTTTCTGTAACGACAAGGTCTAACAACCCTTTAGTAAAAGATTTGACCAATTGATAGATTCAGTTTTGAATCTTAAAGATTTGATCATTATTTAGGTACATTTAAGATTCACCCTATAGATTCAAATTCCTCTGATGGGAAATTGAATACGGAATATGGAATCATAAAATTCTAACAATAGTGGGAATCACATAAATGTGTGGCAGACCTCTAATGTGCCTCAAGTCTAAATGCCAACAATATTTGATTTTGCATTGCTCACATTGGATGCTAATGAATAATCTTATATCACTCTATTTTTCTTGAATTCTATTGGATTGCTTCACTATAAGTTTAATGTGCTTGGTATCAAGGAGAAAGTAATTAGTATAGCAATTTCAGTTTGCAGAAATCTGTGGCATGCCAGCAATTTGCCCCAGTTTTGTTTTTAAGGCATGTCTTAATGCTATTAGTACTCAGTTTTTTATTCCAACATATGTACTCAGTTTCCTATTTGAACATATGATGCTATCCTGTAATGTTCTCTTACTTCTACCTGCCTTGCCTTATGCTGGATTGTTGAACCAGGAATATAATGTGCTTGATTATGAGGAGAAAGTAATGGATGGTTTTTATGATGTTCTCTCCATACGGCCATCAATCCAAGGAAAAATGCCATCTCTTACAGATCTAGAAACAAACCCGGGGAGTTCTGGTTTTGAAGCAGTACTAGTCAACCGAGCAATTGATCCTTCATTGGAAGAGTTGGTGCAAGTTGCCCAATGTATTGCTCTAGATTGCCCTGCTACAGATGTTGGCATTTTGGTACAGCGGCTAGCTGAACTTGTTACAGGACATATGGGTGGACCAGTAAAGGATGCTAACATAATGTTGGCAAGGTGGATGGAAAGAAGCACAGACTTGAGAACATCCCTTCACACAAGCGTGTTGCCTATTGGGTCCATAAATATTGGTTTGTCTCGACATCGAGCCTTGCTTTTTAAGGTTGGTCTTATTTTCATCAGTTGCTATTCCCTGCATGATTTTTTGTCAGGCCAAAGTCTAATGGTGCCTTAACTGTATATCTGTTCTCTTTTACATTCTTCATCTTTCTCACTTTGTATGTAGGTATTGGCAGACAATACAAAGTTACCTTGTCGATTGGTGAAGGGTAGTCATTACACTGGCATTGAGGATGATGCTATCAACATAATAAAGTTGGAAGAAGAAAGGTTATTGCTTATTGTAGAGCCTACTATGACTGACAAATAGTTTTAATTATTGATTTTACTCTCACTTCTATATGTGTATGTTGTAGTTTTATATGGATTGGGGTATGATTGCAAATTTCTTTTTCAGCATTTCCATTTTTACTTGCTAAACTCAATCTTCAAACATGAACTTCAAACTGCAACAGCTACATATTATGAAACAAGTCATAGGAGGTATATGAAAGGATGCATTGGGCTTTGGCCCCCTGAAGTACCTCAATGTTCCATGCAGGCAAATAAAATGGTGGAAGCAAGTGCAACTTCCCGTCACTGTTTTCCTGCATCACTATCACATGTTATACAGTTGGACAATGTTCTTTTATTAACATCTTTGTCATTTCCCTTACAATTGAGTATACATGGAATGATATTTTTTTCTGCAGTTGTTTCTTAAGATTCTTATCAGTTATTTAATAGAGCAGTCGTTATTTCTTGTTTGCTGCTCATTTATTTCTTGTCTTGGGCTTGAAGGGGACTTTCAGGCTCAGGCATGAAATCTCAGAAATAAGATGCTTGTGGAGAAGATCAAGGGACCAGAGCTCTTTGTTATTCTAGTTTTATAAATCGAGTCTGGCCTTCACAAGAAAATTGGTGGTTTTAGGTCCTAGCAAATTGCATCTTCTTTATTTTTGCTGTCATTTACCTCCTCATCGCTCATGCAACTTTCTTTTCCCATTTTCTGTTTGTGTGATTTCTGGAGAAGTACAGTTTCCTTTTTAGTCTCTCTCATGGTCAATGGACTTGAGAAAACTGTCATAACCAACAAACATCTCATGATTGCTGATTTGTGGTAGCCATTTGATTTAGTCTCTCATGTTTTTTGAAAAACGCATACCAATGAAGCACATTTGAGTTTGTGTTTATACGTATATTTGAGCTTGGTAGAGACCTATTTCCAGGTGATTTTGCTTCTAACATATAAATATCTGATTTCAGGGAGTTTTTGGTTGATCTCATGGCAGATCCAGGGACTCTTATACCTGCTGATGCTCTTAGTGTGAAGGACACTACCTTTAAATCATATAATCCAAACATTAGTAAACTCCCGGCTTTTCATTCTTCTAATGAGTCTGGAATTCTTTATACTGGTTCAAAGCCATTATTGAGTGAAGGAAGTAGTCAGGACTCTTCAATGAATGGTAGTTTGCCTCTGGATAGAGGGTTTAGTGCTGAAAGTCTGGAGTCAGCTTCATTCTCTGGTGCTAATAGTGATGCTGGTGTTGGTTCATCTGGAGTATCTAGTAGAGCAGCTCCTTCTAATCAACATGATAATATTTCCTCCTCAGTTATTGGATCTTCTCCGTATAAGGGTAGTCGTGGAGCCCATGGAATTGGTGATACTGTGAGGGTGAATGTTAATGTTGTTCCATATAGCCAAAATAGCTCAGAGGATTCAAAATTCCTTTTTTCAGATCTGAATCCATTCCAGATCAAAGGAACTGGCAAAAGTTACATACACAATAAACCTGCTGAGAACAAAGTTGAGGACTTTCAAGGGCAGAAAAATAATCCCATTCCTGGTCGACCCCCTGTACCATTGATGTGGAAGAATCGATATGCATACAATGAAGTCCCCAGAAAAAAAGAATATGATTATATGGAGGGTCTCTTTCCAAGAATTAATCGTGAACCAAATAATTATAATCAGTCGTCATTAGCTTCTACCAGCTCTACTGCATCTGAGAAGGTTTATTCTCAAGGCCTCAAGTTATCTGGTAATTTGAATACGTCTAGTAGAGTTGCTGATTCGAGGAATGCTTCAAGTGGTGCTTCTTCAGCTTTGGCACCTGTCATGAATCAAGGCTATAACTCATCTTTAGTTGAGGAATTAAACTCAAGTTTTAAAGGAGAAAATCCCAGTGCAGAGAGTTTCATAAAAGACGCACAAGTCATGGTTAACTATAATGAAAATAATGATATTTGTTTCCATGATCGGAGAAAGTCCACACATGACAGATTTTTAGGGACCAATCTGAAACTAAAGGAACCAGAAAGTCCTAGCTCTTCCATTGATTCCATCACAAACAGGGTTGATCAAATATTTGATGACGTAGATGTCGTTGAATGTGAAATTCCATGGGAAGATCTGGTTATTGGTGAGAGGATTGGACTAGGTAATACATTTACTGATGAGGTTTTTGTTTGGTGATTACCTGTCATGTTTTCATCATGGCTAAGGCTGTTTTGCAATAAATATGCACCTATGTGCTTTCACCTATAAGCGATGAAGGTGACTGTAAGTAATGTAATATATGCAGACACTTGCATACAATATGAAGTATTCTCTCAACATGATCAATCTTACAAGTTTTTGTAGTAATCTTGTTTTGTGAAATTAGGTCTTAGTTTGGATCTTTTCTTTTTCTTAGTTCTCAAGCCACAGAAATTGTTCTAATAGCAAAAGAAAATAAATATCTTTTTTCTAGATTTTGTTCCTTGTGTTTCCTTGATAAATTTGTTTATCCAGTTCCCTGCAAAGCATTTTTTGAAATGAAAAATCAAATGGGGCCCTTATTTCTTGAGGTGGAAACCATTTTGCATCGTGAATGGTGGTTCCTTTGGCAAGAATTAACTTGTGTATCTTATGATGCTAATGCAGCTACAGCTGTTATTATTTATAGTAGGATGGTCATAGGTATATTTTCAGTGTTTGCATTCCATTGCATGTCAACACATTTTTCGTTCCTTTGATGTCTTTCTCACCCTCTATATTTGTCTGCCTAATTCTTTTTTTTTTTTCTTGCGAGCAGGTTCATATGGAGAGGTTTATCATGCTGATTGGAATGGCACGGTGAGCTTCAGTTTTCCTGCATTTACTTTTAACTTATTACTTGTTTGGAACTTGGTTAGGGAGATTTTGAATATATCTTCTATCTTTTTCTTTCTTTGCATTCTATTCTTATTTTACTCTTCAATCTTTGTACCTACAATTTGTTGCTCTCTTTTATCATTCTCTTTGTTATTCCTAACTTGATTAGTTTAGAGTAATAGATAAATGGTGATAAATATAGCTCTTACAATATTTGTGTTATGGACACAAGATAGTATAAGTTTTCAATTTGGATTATGATTTTGATTTAGATTAGGATTTTTATTTGGATTAGGATTAAGAGAATTCATTCAAATTGGAATTCTAAGTTTGTAGAAATGAAATTCTAATTAATAGGAATTAGTTTTATTGTAGGATTCTTTTGTAGTCTCAGTACATAGAGATAATAATTTATTTATAAGCATTATTTCATAATAAAAAATTATGAAATCTAAAACTCTCTCAACGAATCTAAGGTGCTAAGAGCTCTCTCCTACGAGCTCCTTATTTATCCATCATACCAAGACACGATCTGTGGTCCAGGAATATACAACTTGGTATTAGAGCCAAATGTAATGGGACATTCTACACATGCAAGAGACAAACGCAGATCTCTCAAGAAGTGCAGATATAATGAGGCTAGATTTCATCAAGGGTCGCAGCTAGTACAAATATTTGAAAGCAAGAACGAAGGAGATAATTGCAATTAATCTAGTATGAGTATTTGAAAGCAAGCAAATAAATCTAGAGTAGTGAATGATAGACAACTTCCTAGTGCACTGCGTAATCTACAATACGTCCTTGTGAGATTATGAAGGAATCATCTAGCACTAATATGAACAGTGTGTTGAGTTCCAAATCAAGAAGTATTGCTTCTTCATTTATCAGAAAGCTCACCAAATAAAAAATGGTGGAAAGAAGGCCAAAGATCGTTTTTACAATTGTGATGAACTGTATTTTGTCGATCATCCAAACAAGAAATTATTTTAGTTGGAAGTGGAGGACCAGGAAGATCAAACACTAATAATAGAAGATGATGCCTAAAGGAACCCAATAAATCACTTTAGTCAAACTTATCTCGAATTTGAGCTTAAGGACAACTCCTTTTCTAGGAGGGTAGTAATGTTATGGATACCAGATAAGCTAGGATTTTGATTTAGATTAGGATAAAGTTTATTCATTCAAACTGGAAAACTTAGAATTCTAATTAATAGAAGTTGTTGACTCTTTTGTAATCTCTATATAGAATTATAGATATAATAATTTATTAATAAAACAAGCATAGTTTCAGAAGAAAAAGAATTACGAGAACAAAGGCTTTTTCTCAACAAGTTTGAGGTGTTAAGAGCTTCCTCCAATGAGCTCCTTTATCTATCGTCCCATGACATGATCCGTGATTTGGGATCGTAACAATTGTTTATTTGGAAAAAAAAAACCCATTTATTTTAATAATGAATCTACATTTTAGTTAATTTGAAATTTGCGTAACAATGACTCATTATTTATATAAAATCTGTTTCTTGTCTTCATTAACTTCTTGGACACTTACACTGCTAATTTTCTACCTTGCAGTATAGTATGCTTCTAGAAATTTGTAGAGCAAAAAGATTTTTCACATTCTGATTTTTGGCTGGTCCACTGTTGTTGAACTTGCAGGAGGTTGCCGTGAAGAAATTCTTAGACCAGGATTTCTCAGGTGCTGCTTTAGCTGAATTCAAAAGAGAAGTAAGCAATAATATAGCCTTTTATATGCCTGTTATTTTTCTTGTCTTCTATTGACTAATTTATTTTTGTTCGTCCAAATTTATGGCTCTTGGAACTATGATATTTTCTATTTGATGTAAGGTGCGAATAATGCGGAGATTGCGCCATCCAAATGTTGTCCTCTTTATGGGTGCTGTAACACGCCCTCCAAACCTCTCTATCATTACAGAGTTTCTTCCAAGGTAATAATTCTGCTCCTTAATTCTGTTGGTCATATCTTCTTAGTCAGTTTTATTTGTGCAGAGCAAGAGACATTACTAGTAGCATACTAGCACTATGACTTTGCTAGTGTGTGCTTCATACTCACTCCACTTCCATGGTTACAAATTTATTCTATTAACAAAGTGATTACGTTGATATTTGCCTTACTAGAGGAAGTTTATACCGGATTCTTCATCGTCCTCATTGTCAAATTGATGAGAAGCGTAGAATAAAAATGGCTCTTGATGTGGTATGAGATTTTTAAACTCTTTGTTTTCTCTGTTCTGGATTTAAGTAACTTCCTTGTTGGATTCAAGTGTTTCTGCCTGTTGCAGGCAAGGGGTATGAATTGCTTGCATACCAGTATACCAACAATTGTTCACCGGGATCTCAAGTCTCCAAATCTTCTGGTTGATAAAAACTGGAATGTCAAGGTATGTTTTGCTTTTACTTTGTTAAGTTTCTTGTGACAATAATCAGTGCTAGAGAACTAACATGTGTGCATCTATATTTGTAAATATGGAATAAGCTTAATTGTTGTCCAAGCATTTACTATTGTTTTCTTATTGTTTTTAGAACTAGTTACTTCCATCAGATCAGTGCTGATTTATGAGTTGCAGCTCATGTATCGATGTCTTTAGATTCACCAACTGCTCTCTTTTTGTATTGGTTATTTGTTCTCCAAACTTTTTCATGAATGGTGTTTTAACCAAAAGGTCACATCTTAATGGTGTTTTAACCAAAAGGATGCCCTACAAATGGGTAAGGGATTTTGTGTTTGCTTCAGCATTTTAGCATTAGCCAATTTGAGACTTGAGACATTGTTTGGCTTGTTTAGTTTTGAATTGGAGCTATAGTTTTGGCGTCTTCAGATTGTGAACAAGTAAACAATAGTTCGCCTTTACAATTTGTTGTTTTGAATGAGCACCTTATGACAGAGGATACCGTTTCACTTGCAGGTTTGTGATTTTGGGTTGTCACGCTTGAAGCATAACACCTTTTTGTCATCCAAATCAACTGCGGGAACAGTAATAGTCCATTATTTTCATCCTATATTTATCTTTTATGGATACTGTGCAGTTTGCTTTTTCTAACTGTATGTGTTTGCTGTGTTAGCCTGAGTGGATGGCACCAGAAGTTCTCCGTAATGAACCCTCAAATGAGAAGTGAGTTGCTGATGTCATGTTTTTGCATTGCATATGCTTTGTGCACAAGTAGAAATTCTTCTACAGTTAAAATACTCTCGTAGGCTGATTATAACATGGTAAAACAAATAACTTCAGATTCTACCTGGAAAGCAGCCAGGTAGATCCGATTTTACATCTTTATCATCCTACAGAAGCCATTACAGATAATTAAATCATTTGGATACATTTTGAAATGGCAGTAGTCCCTAATGCTCTTTAATTGAGTGCTGCATTTTCTTTAGAAATAGAAACATATAAAAAGGACATTAATATAATGAAAATAGCTCCGTAGTGACTCATGAAAATAGCTGTTGCCTTTACAGTATACTTGTGTGTCAATTTTGCCTACTGGAAACTTTAGTTGATTTCGCAGGTAGGGCCAATAGACTAAAAAAGTTGTGCTTGTTGTGAATGAGCAGGTGTGATGTGTATAGTTTTGGAGTCATTCTTTGGGAGCTTGCAACACTAAGATTGCCTTGGAGTGGGATGAACCCAATGCAAGTTGTAGGAGCAGTTGGTTTCCAGAATCGTCGCCTTGAAGTCCCCAAGGATGTTGATCCACTAGTTTCAAGGATAATTATAGAATGTTGGCAGACGTAAGTAGGAAAAGGGAATTCATAAATATGCTCCGAGTACTAATAAGAATTCACTTTACTGATTGGTGTTCTTGGCATGGTTGTTACTCAGGGATCCAAACTTGCGTCCTTCCTTTGCACAGCTGGCAGTAGCCCTCAAGCCCTTGCAGAGGCTTGTCATCCCTTCACATCTTGACCAACCAAGCTCTCCTCTGCAGCCGGAGATCTCAGTAAATTCTACACCTTGAAATGTCTCAATTACTCAATTGTGAATAAAGGGACATTCTTGTTTATTTTGGCTTTGGTGAGTCTAGCATATAATGTTCAGTAAAAAGGAAACGGGAAGGGGAGAGAATTGAAGCATTTATGTAGAGTAATGGATGCATATGCTGCTGCCCTCAAAAACATGTAGCAGCAGTTATTTTTGTACAGCTTGGTGTCGGGGACACATGTATCGAGGAACGAAGCTTTGTAACATATGTATTGAAGAAAATTTGTCATAAAGAATGGAGTGCATGTACTTTCCGAGTCATGTTTGTAACATTCCTCAAGATCTGTCTTTTTTTTTTAAAAAAAAAATAAAGGTTTAAGATGGCATTTCATTGATAAGTCAGTCAAAAGGCCATCTGTTCAGTACATAATCCGCCCGATGCATCGGCTTATATATGAAGGATTGATAATGAATGGCTCGTATGATTAAATTATGAGCCACCTTACAAATTCTATTAGCATGCTGAAACTCGAGCAATTCTAGAAAGTCGACAAGGGTGCGATGTCCAAAATAAAGCTTGGATTGCTTGGTAGCCTGTCTCCTCGGACCGCTGATAGTGAGTTTCCCAATATTGACTTCAATCCCTTTTGCTCGAACGTTAGTGGGTCCTTTATATTGTGAAGAACATGACATTGGCAGCCCCAATCCCTATCACTGCTGCATCTCCCAAATTTTCCTGGTTGAATACATCCTCGTATGATTTAATATCCCACCGGGACCACTTATCTGTAATGTCGCCCATCTAATTGTTAAAATAACAGTCCATCACAATTTTTCCTGAAAAGACCAGCATCACTAAGCACTCATATTTTCCTCTTTGCGTCTCGTTAATTTTGGAAGTTTCAATAACACAAGCAGTTAATAACAGAAAATTATGAGTTTATTTTGCGAAGGGGCCGCGCGAACGCTGGCCCCCACTGCCACAAATTATGACGTAGACTCTCCAGGCTTGGGGAGATCTTAGGCCAGCACCCCTTCAAAGTGCAATGAAGGTCACAGGCCTAGGCCATGGGCCTCATTGATCACCCATTGACCCCGTCCAGGTAAGTATGTTCTAAAGCCGGAATATGTTTTCTTTTATACTCGCACGTCTTTCCGGCGACTTCACTTTTATCCGATGTGGGATCACGTTCATTGAACTTTTGTGACTAATTTTAAATTAAGATACCCAACAAAATCATTCATTTTTATGTCCACATTAGACTTAAAACACATCATAAGAGTTACTGATTTCTGGTAGTACATATGCCATCCAAATTAATAAGGATCCTCAAATCCATGCATCTTCATCTACTTAATTGATGTAGTTAATATTGCTACTAAAGTTATTATTAAAAATTAATTTATTTAAAGCATTAAAAGTAAAGTTGACATGTTTAATAAATAAA
>CAOGCB010841640.1:0-10852 GCA_948266635.1 Cnidoscolus chayamansa | reverse complement strand
TTCCGATCGCCGGAACCGGCCACATATCATGTAGAACTCGTTCAACCAATAGAATGCGGTTTCCTTAATGCGCATAATGCTCATCCCTTGTGTTGCTTCACTACTAAAGAAGTAAACACCTTTTACATAGTGAAGTTTCATTGCCAAGTCCAACCCACTGAACTCGTGCACCACATCCGATCCAGTCACTCGGCCGGGTCCGACCGATGAAATCTTGAGGTTATAGACTAAGTTGTGGTTGTTGGAAGAAACCATGGCGGAGAGAGAGAGAGAGAGAGAGGATGGTGCAGAAGTGGGAAGTGAGAGAGGGGCTTTATATAGTGGGGAGGGGAAGCAGAGACAGAGATGAGTTGTGAAGAGCGTTGGATAATTAATGGAAGGTAATTTATTTGCACAGTTAAACGGTTAGGTGCTTTGCTTTCTGCTGCTTTAATTAAATGCTTTCATAAAAAAAAAAAAACTTCTATTATTTGTTGAGTTTTTTTGATTTTGAAAATGCTTATAGTCTGTTAAATTAAAAAAATTAGATGGTAACTAGTTCATTAATTGGGCAATATATTATATTTATACCTACTATTTCAGGCATTTCCTTCATTTATTTTGGCTGTTCACATTTAATGTTTTTTTTTTATCAATTAAAGATTGTAATAATGCAATATTATATATATATATATATATATATATATATTATTTTTTATAGCTAAAAGTAATATCACATGCCATCCGTATATACTCTACTCAGAGGTAAACTAGTTTCTCAAAACCCTCGAGGAAAAAAAAAAGTTAATAATTATGAATTGATATAAGAATAATTAATATATAATAGTATTCGTGGAATTGACGTGGGAGATAAGAATTACTATATTATTTTTATTATTAATTAAAAACATTTATTTTATATTACAATAATAAATAAATATAAGCATTTAAATATAATAGTGAAATAGTAAGCGGAGACATTAAAAATAGGCTTAATTTGAATGTAGGGTCTCGTGGGTTTTGCCAGCCATACGGAAATTGATGCATCACTATCTCTATACATTTGAACGACAATAATAAATTTTTATTAATATCTAAAATAATATTATTTTAAAATGCAATTTCAAATTATTATTATTATTATTAAAATGGGGTTGGATAGGTTCAATGATTAAAAAATTATATATGGGATGGGGTATTTCTCTAATTTAGTTTATAATAAAAATAAAAAATAAAAAAGTTATTTACTGCTAACATTTGATCAATAACTTTTCGGACAGAAAATCTTAATAAAAAAAAATTCACGTAGGGTAATGTTGATCTGCCAAATGTCCCTTTAAATCAATCAATGTCTAAACCCTAACGCCAAAAATAAAATAAATCATGTGGTTAAACGTCATATCCATGTGGTTAACAAAAATTAAAATCCCGTTAAATGATGCAAGTATCAGTAGCCTTCACAATACTAAGATAAGGCTAAGCCTTTTATTTTCTATTCCAGAAGGAAGAAGAACGAACCAAGATGATGGAGATGGAGACGGAGACGGAGATCTGTCGACATGCCAACTGCACAATTTGAATACACAGGCCTCAACTACAAAAACGATTGAGGGCCCTTCTAAAGTATCCCAATGCCATAACACCTGCAACGATTCACCACTGAGACAGACACTGATGGAAAGAGATGACAAAGTGCAATTAAGATACTCCCAGGATCCATGTCTATACAGTGCACAAACCGAAGAGGTGAATAAATGATTGCGACTACTTTTTCATTTCCCTCTATCTTACATTTCTTGTAAATAAGAGTTCTATGTTACAGAACAAAATTTTGGTGGAGTTGCTAAGACCACAAGCTAGTTTCTCTTACATTCATTTCCCAATTAGAAAGAGCTTAGCTTAGCAAATAAAATAAAATTGCACAAGCTTATACATCTCCCCTTTTGCTAACAACTCCACTCACTTTGCCTTTATGAAATTTCCATTTTCAATTAATTAGTTGTACCGCATGCAGTGCCCCTCCAATTTTGGCTTCTTTTAGCATGTACGTGGAACCGCGTGACATCATTTCCATTCAGGAATATTTCAAAACTGAGGCAGTCAGAAGAATGTGGACTGACACATTCAAATAATCATCAGAATGCACCACCAGAATCAAATAATTAGCCCGAGCGGCAAGCGCCAGATGTTGCTATTCCAACCACACAGTTGTTCGTTGGATGGCCACCGCATCAGATGGAGAAAGATGGTTAAACACAATCCACAGTGTGACCGATCAGTATGGAATTACATATGGCAGGGCGCAGATATCAGCCGACTCTATCTGTAGAGCTTCTGACCACACCTGGGGTGTTCCATCAATCCCAAAAGAACCCACCTTGGGCTTTTTTGATTGAGAATCTCTGCGTTGGAATAGCCATTCCTGGTCATCAAAATCGCACCATCCTTCCATTTTGGGCACTGTAAGGACCTCATTTAGATATTTGGAATCAGGATGTGGTGGTTTCCTAAACACTTTAGCAGTTTGATCAGCCTGTGCACTTGTGAGCAAAGACTTTGCTGTAGGTATGGAGGGTGGCTGCATTGTTGAGATGGACAGTGCCTGACCTTCTATTACACCATTTATCTTGCGTTCTTTAGCATCGACCTTAAGATTATTTAGTGCTCCTTGCCTATCTGATACAGATGGAATGGAAGTATAAGGAGTTTCCAATATCTTTCCGTTCGGATGCAAGGAAGTTGGTCTTGGCAACTTGCTGGGCTTAATGTCATTAGCTGCAACAGAAACAAAATTAAGCAGAACTGGTTATTAACAAGAAGGCACAAGTCTTTGAACTGTAAAAAGAGTATCATATGAAATCCTGCCAGTCAAGTTACATCAGAACTTGATAAATGGCTAGAATACGAGAAACCTAACCAAGTCTTGGTTGATTTTTCTTTTCCTACCAATACAATTCTTTCCCCCAGTTCTAAAATACGGAGGAAAAGAGAATACTTGGAAGGCATAAGATGAAAAATAAATGTTTTTCACTTCATTATGACTCACCATTAAAGAACCCATTTGTGTCTGATTCCTTTCGTTTCCTTGGATTACCTTCACTGAAACCAATCACCGCGATCTCCTTGGGAAAAAGAGAGGCTTTTGCATTATGCTTACCTGTAAGGTCAACCTTGTTGTTTTCTTTTAATTTATCCAGCAGTGTTGCGTTATGTTCATTTTTCTCCCTTACTTTCTCATCCTTTTTCTTTTCTTTGTCCTTCCCTTGGCCTTCTATTGCCTTAATTTTATCTCTCTGTTTATCCCCAAGTCTGTCATCACCTTCTTTTTGTTTGCTCTTGTCCTTCCCACCAATCCTTTTCTCAGCATCTTTCTCCAGTGGTCTTGTTGGTATTTTATCAATTCTAGGATGAACTGTTCCAGCAAGGACCTGAGCCATAGCCTTTCCAGAAAATCTTAACTCATCCTTGATTACTTGCCCATCCAACTTTCTATCTTCACCTTTCTTGTTCTTATCCTTGCTACCAGCCAAAGTCCCAGTAACCTTGGCTACCAAACCCACCATTCCCTCAACATTTCCCGAGTCCACACTAATGGACTTCTCAGCCAACTGTTTTCTACTTCCTCTGGCTTCATCTCTGGTGGTCCTGTCCACCTCCTGTACAAAATTAGACTCCTTTGGTTTCTCAGCGAGGTGGCTGTTCTGAGAGACCGTCTCATGGTAATCTGAAAATCGACTAGCAATTTTTTTTTCACCTGATATACTTTTTCTGTAAAAGTCCCTTTCCTTCCCCTTCTGGATGAATATTTCTCCACTATTAACCTCCGATTTCCCAGGAGGTTTCTTGTCATTTTGGGTTTTATATTCGTTGTTATGATCAGATTTCCCTGAAAGCCTCTTCTTCTCATCCGAGGCACTAATTTTGTCCTTATCTCTATCCTTCTCCTTTTTGTCTCTGTGTCTTTCTCTTGTCTCTTTCTTATACTTATGCTTTCCATCACTTCTTTCTTTTTCCTTTTTTTCTTTATCTTTACCTTCTTTCTTTTCTCTGTTCTTCTTCTCCTTCTTATGCTTCTTCTCTCTGTCCTTTTCCTGACAGCCATGAAAAGCAAATCATTCAATTAAAGAGCCACACATTATAGATCCTCAGCAGTATATTTGAATCCATCAAGTAGGCACATCACATACAACATTAAACTCATAAATTTTCTACCTAAAACTCAAACAAAAAAATGAAACAGTTCATATTCCAGTTTTAGGAGGCCACAAGCGATACACGGATTTGCAGAAGTTTTCATTCAACTAAAATTGGTTACACATCCATAACCCAAGAAACACTAATATTAGACACCAAAGGATCAACCCTTCATTGGATCAAGCATCATACAAAGATAAATTTGATCTAATATACAAGTTTGCATTGCAATGAAATTCCTTTCAGAAATTGAAAATAAATGAATAATGCTTGTAAGGAGCTTTTATTACTCTTATTCATCATAAAAATGAAACCACTGCTTCCTTACTCTTTTTCATCATAAAAATGAATAATACTAGAAGAGGGAGGAGGGGAGGGACGCTTTCACACTGCAGAAACTAACCATGTCCCATGAACCTAAACAGCTATCACAGACTCACTCCATAATTTAAGGAACATTTATTCACTGCCTCATCTTCACAACTGCTGTTAATTAACAGGAAGAGGGAAAAGGCCCTTATTGAGGGTTCCTGTGGAAGTTACAAGCAAAAGGCTAGCATTTCTTATTATTCCTTTCTCAATCACTGTATCATGCAAAGACAAATAACCTTTTAAATTATTACAACACCCAATTCTATGCAGAAGAGTGCAGTGCCAAACTTGATGTTGCAATATCAATCTTCTCATGAGAATGTGTGATTATTGATTTCCTCCCAAATTTGCTCGGCTAAACTTGAGACTGACCCTCAACAAATAATTAAGACCTTCTGCAAAAGTATTATTGAGAAGGAGTGGTGGGGGAAGCCTCCTTGAATTTAAACGATCAAACAAAGCCACGAAGTCGAGTGCTCATGAATTTTGTTATATGTTGCCTACAAACCTCATTATGGCTAACTGCAAAAGAACACCAAATCCATGGACAAATGCAAGGCCCTTGATGTAGAAAACTAAGAACAAAGGGAATACCGCATCAGCCCTTAACATCCTAAAAATTGCACGAGCTAGGTTGGCAGTTGAAACTAAGATCATTAATACCGCATAATCCTAAAATTCAAGTAAATAAAAATGGCAGACATTAAATTTTACAGTGTAACAAAGATTGACAGCCACAAGACTTGAAAGTTGAAACAACGGTGGGTGTACATGAAACTTAGTAGAAAACCTAGAGATACCAATCCAAGTCAGTAATTAGCAGCAATTCATGTTATAATCCCCACTGAAGTATCTATTCTCTCACTATGCAACCTCATATACATGCACCAAAATTTGCAAGAGGCACATTCAACACAATAAATTTGCCAGTGCAGTCAGTAGTACACAAATGTAAATAGTCCCAAAGCTTAGTGTTTGATGAGTCAACAAACTGTATAATACCCTGATCATTGGTAAGCAAACATGTCAGCATCCATGGATCACAAGGAGTAAAGGACTAGATCAGACAACAGTGCTTCAGAGCACCAAATCATGAATACGTTCCAGTTAGGATATTTTCTAAAACTAAGAAAATCATCTTAAGAAGATAAGATTGTATTCATAATCATTATCAATCAGCAAAAGAGAATGAAAATAAATAAAAAAGCAATAACGATATAAAATTAATCAAGACAACAGCATGAACTGAGTTTATGGAAATTGCAAAGAACTAGCATTATGTCACCATTTTGCAGGAATAAAGGTTAGTGCTGCCAGTCAAGAAAAACCCAACAAAAGCACAGCATGAGGATTCAGTAGAAATCCCTGGAACAGCAGAAAGCTCCAGCAGAAGGGAGAACAAGTGGACTAACATCTCTGAATATTTGGTTTTCAATAGGATATCTGTCCTCAGTCAGATAATCCCATCAAGGCAATACTTTTAAAAATGACAATATACATAAAATAAAAACTGAAAATAGCACTTAACTAAAAATAAAAACTGAAAATAGCACTTAACTAACCAGGTTCATGATACCAAGGACAATTTTACATGCGGATGCCTTAGCAATGCCCTAAAGAAATGCTTGTTAAAATTAAAAGCAACAGGAGGGTATCATGCACCCAGAACATTTACATCTAACATGTAGTTGATAACTACAAGAGCTACCACTCTTCTTGATCCTCATTTGCATAGTTCACCATAATTAGTTTGAATCTCTCCAATTGCACAGCATGACAAAGTTAATATTGTTAATCAAAGCACTTCCAACAGGCATCTGCCATCATTTTAGGGCATGCATTCATAGCTCCAATTCCATGACCACTTTGATGCCATAGTGCCTCCAAGAGAAACCAGAAAGCGATAAAAATATTAAGGAAATATCAAGCATTCTAATCACGATAGACCAAACAACAAGCTCAGAAAAAATGCTCTCCAATTGCTTGAGAAATACAATATCAAACTTAAGAGCGAAGTACCTCAACTCAAACATGACATTCTAAGGTTAAAAAAAGATGCAGCTCTCATTCACCATAGTACAATTTTAGGTGCACCCGAAAAAATGTTTCACATGAAATTCCTGAAGAAATCAAACATGAAGCCAAACAGAACATTTTGGTGAAGTGATCTTGACTTGAATTTACAACAGGCATAGTTGTTAAGGCAAGAGGTGACACCAAGGCAACAGTGTACCCTGTCGCCTTAAGCGAGGTGAGAGCCTTTTTTAAGTCCGGCAGCCATTGCGTAAATTATATATATATATATATACACACACACACACAAGTCAATTATGTACATATTTATGTAAATATTATATTATTACCTTCCTAAATAATTAATATAATTATAAGAATACTTTTATAATTAGTTAACATAATTATATGATTTACTTCCTTAATTAGTCATCATAATTATAGGTGTGTGTGTGTGTGTGTGTGTGTGTGTGTGTGTGTGTGTCTACATATATATAAAATGAATTACGTTGATATTTATGTAAATATTTATATTATTTCCTTCTTAACTAGTTGATATAATCATAAAAATATATCCTAATTATATTTATATTATTGCTTATCAACGATTAGGGTATTAGACAGTTGTCGAGTCATTTTGTAAATTTTGGTGTGTATGAAAAATTGCATACTGAAAGAGAAGTTTTAGATCATAGAAGCAAACTGCCTGTGCAATTTTCATTCAGTAATAGCATCGCAGACATTATACTTTGAGTCAAATTTTCTTTTAGTAAATAGCATTGTGAGTCCTTGATGTACTCATGCAATAGGAATCTCCTACATATTTTAGCAAAGTGGATTACTATATGAGTTGCTGTAGCTAATTACAGACTGGGATGGGTGTCTCTAGGTTTTCTACTAAATTTCATGCATTGCTATAAAATCATTGGTAACTAGTTAGCAGAACTAGCTAAATTGAAATTTTCACAACTCTAATGATAATAAAGCGCCCCTTCACAGTGACAAGAATTACATGGAAAAGTTCTTTTTTCTTCAAAAAAAAAAAAAGGAAAAAAAAAAAAGAAGGCAAAGGGTAACATGATGGAACTGCAAATGACGAAGCAATCAAATTTAAATGAAAAATCAAAGCCAAATTAAGGATAATATTACCAGTTCTAATTCTAAACTAGTTCTTTATCAACTACATATCCATCAAAGAAAAGTTACTGAACCCTCAATCCCTAAAAGTGTACGAACAATATTGAGAAAGGTAAAGTTCCAAATTCCAGGATGATAACTCAGGATATAAATATAAAAATATATATAAGGCAAAATAAATTGGACTCACTCAATACATCAGAAGCATCTGATAAATTCACGAATCAGTCAATGTACAGGAATAACATACTGCTATCCCAGCTCACCATCATCTTTTACGGTGTCCAAACTCCTAGTTAAACTATTTGTTCCCATATAATTAAAATATTATGCCAACCCCAACTGGTTTGGGACTAAGCCTTGTTGTTGTTGTTGTTGTATAATTAAAATATTATCTAATCTTTAAAAAGAAACTATGAATATACATCCTGTTGAATCAGCCACAAAACCATTTTTGTAATATTCTGCCTAAAAATAATGGATATGATTGAACTTTTTAAGACGCAAAAAAAAGAGTCTTTCAGAAGGTATTTAAAATGTAAAGGAAACCAAAAACTGAATGGGGATCGCTTGACCTGTTTCAATCTAATGCACATTATCACAGTTTCTTCCCATAATCATAATAAAAGCCATGCCAACATATAACATAAAAAAAGGTTAGCATTTTAACCTTTTTTAGTAAGTCCACATCATCTCTCCTAGCCTTTTCATACCCTGGTGGTGGAAATGGAAAGCAACGCGACATTGTACAGAAGAATCTCAGAACACAAAACACAAGTGACTTCCACAGACGAAAATGCTTGTATTACTTTCCAGTAGCTCTGTTCCAAAAATGGAAGGAAACAGTAACTATGTTCCTGTCCATGCACCATGTCCCCGCATTCATTTCCTGCTTCAGAACTGCTCCATGAGCTTCTCGATCACTTCCAACAACAGACACCAAAATCCACCAATTATTTATCATTCTTCGCCCAAAAGCTCACAGGGTAAAACAGAATTCATTGAGAAACACCGTTAACATCAAAGGTCACCACTACTTCCACTAAATTAAACCTACTATAGTATTGCAGTACACTGCTAGTTAAAGAAAATCTAGATGACAAAAATAACTTTGGACAAGCCTCTTCTTGCTCAAGAACTTAGCCAAACTATGTCAAAGCCAAAAGGTTTCATGAGAAAAGAAAATGCTCCACACAATCTGATCTGTTCTGCTTTCTGGGCCAATACAGTACCATCACCTCCGTTTCCTTATAACCAAAAGCAAAAACCCGGATCATCACATAGTTGAATATCTAAACACGCAAAGCAACCAAAACCCAAAAACACTTATCCTCCACAAAAACAAAATACCCAATTCTCGGTTACTGTCAGACAATCCTGTATATGCAATCCTCTTCCATGCCCAAGTCTAACAATCTAATGATTACTCTATTCAATCTCAAAGTTCAATAACAGAGCTTGTAAACTGCTCAGCCCAGAACTCCAATAACTTGAAAGATGGCCCATTGTCCACTTTGCTCCAGAATCAAAACCCTAAGCAGTCCATAAATCACGAAATTCAATGAGTTCCTAATTACAATTGGAACAAACCCTAAAAAATATACCAAAGTCGCTAAGCAGATATACAGCTCCAACCAAAAAAAAAAACCATAAAAATTAATTCTTATATAGAACAAAAATGATAGAAGAAGGAAAAGAACCCATTAAAGAGTAGCTCTTAAAAAAATTTTAGAAGAGCAAGAAGGAACAAAGGGAATATAAGAGGAACACCCTTTTTTCAAGTTCCTAAGTGTAAATGGGCATCAATCAAAAGCGAAAAAAGAAGCGGATTCAAAGCATAAACGGAAAGAAAAAAAAATAAGAAAACTAATAAAAAAGTATCTGAAAGAAAAAACAAGTGATGTAAAATCCGCGAAGTGGAGATTACCTTGTCCGCTTCAACAAAGAAGGCATTGTAGAGGGACAAGATCTCTGTGTGGGAAGCTGAAGAATAACAAAGATTTGATACTTGGTTGTTTCTATTATACTCGGCGTAGATTGTTCATGTCTTGCTTGATGATGTGTGTGTGAGAGAGAGAGTATTTTCTGAGAAAGAGAGCTATCGTCCTCTCTATATATGTCTTTGTTGTTCCGATGTTAAAATGTTTTTGTTTATAAGGGAAACGTTCGGAAGTTCCACGCGAGAGAGAGAGGGAGAGAGAGAGAGAGAGAGACAGAGAGAGAGGAAGCAAATGGGAGACGCCCTAAGGCCCATATAAATTTGTGAGGCGAAGAGAGAGAATACTCTCTGACACACACCATTTCTCAACCCTCCATCTCTTTTCTCTAACTCACGCTCTCTCTCTTCGTGTCGCTTTCACGCTCTCTCATCCCCCTCTGCCTGTAGACTTCGATGTTACTTCAGATTGTCACGGCTTTAGAATTTTCCAACATATGATAATACTATATATTTGAATTTTAAAATCAATTTAAGTACGAAATAAATTTTTTTATGAATTTGGATTATATTATTTTATTATAATATTTTCATTTTTATTAAAAATAAATCTAAACATATTATAAAAATATTATATTTTAAAATAAACTTAATAATAAAAGTACATTTTTATATAAATTATTAAAATTTTTAAAAAACTTAAGAAAAATAATTCATATCAATGTTCTATTTATGATCGTTTTTAAATATTATTTATAAAATTTATTTATGATTGTATTAAATATAATTAAGATAAAAAAAATATTATTATTCTTAAGACAAATTAGAAAATTGAAAATGATTTTTTCGTTTTTATTGTAGGAATAGAAAATCAAGAAATATAAATAAATAGTTGAAATTAAATATTAAAATTGTAAAATAAAAATAAAACGATGAATTTTGTGGCTTTTGATAATGCACAGCTTAGGGAGAGTGAAGGCACGAGGTACAGAAGCACGTGAAATAAAAGAGGAGGTCAATAATAGAAGAGCTTAAGACTAAGAAACCATTTGCGAAAGAGCATGTGGGTAGGTTCCCTTTGCCATCACACCACTAACGTAAAGAACCACGTGGCAGATCCCCAGCCAATGAGAGGAAATACCTGTGAGTACACGTGTAAGAAACAATGTAGCTAAGAGAGTATACCAAAATTTGATTTTACCCTCCTTAAGATTTCACACC
>CAOGCB010841528.1:0-12737 GCA_948266635.1 Cnidoscolus chayamansa | reverse complement strand
GTATTGATAAGTAAATATAGACGGAAAATACATGTGTCGACTAATAAAACTAGGTGTTGTAAGATCTACATATATATACCTAGGGTCCTAGACATGAATACATCCTGTCGGTAATTGATCTTTGGGATTGTAAGATAGTGCTATGCTTTTTGCAAATTTAAAGCTATTTTTGTTTGCAATGACATTTGTTGGACCCCCTTACTTGTTTGCAGGCCACTATTTGCCAGTAGTTTACTGGGGATAGTCCGGACACTTTTGGACCAAAGTAGGCAGGATGAAATGCAGATTCTGGCATGCGATATTCTTGTTGACTTCATAAGTTGTCAGGTTTGTCATGGAAAGGCTTTCCGCTTTTGACATAGGCTGTGCAAGATGGCACACTGTGCATGGTGATAGTCAATGAACGAGTCTCTAAAAATGCCTCCCACCCCCCAAACAAACACCAAAAGAAAAATGTCTCTCCAGAGATCAGGCTTTCTCAGTGAGAGGCTGTTCTTAGTTGGTTTTAACTGTTTTATTCACCAAAGTTTATAATAGTTCAACTATATGCATGTTTGCATAAACCCAATGTTAGATAATATCGCCCTAAATATTAATTCAATGTGATTCTGGCCTTTGTTTTAAAAAATAGACGGATGGCACACACATGTTCAACTTAGAAGGCATCATTCCTAAGCTCTGTCAATTGGCTCAAGATGTGGGTGATGGTGAAAGAATTCTACGTTTGCGTTCAGCTGGATTGCAAGCTTTGGCTTCCATGGTAGGGTCCCTCTTCTCTCTCTCACTTCAGATGTATATTCTTGACTTCCTACATTTTTCAGCACCCATAGGAAGTAGTTTTCTTTGTCATTTCATCAAGTTACTTTTAGTATAATGCTCATATGTTTGCCTCATTGTTATCATTGAAAAAAATTTATTCAATGCCTGTTTATTTAGTAACAATCTAACTAATATTGCAGTCAGTAAGAAAGTCATTTTCTCCCATAGTTTGCAAATAGGTGTTTCGCGTGTATGTGCTGTTTACTTATTTTGCATAGTTGACATAAAGTCTCTATAGTTTATTACTCTGCTCAAGCGAATCAAACATGGTGATTGAACATAAAGTCTTTGTTTAACTGCTCTTTCTCTCTCATTAACTTCCCAGGCTATGCACGTCCAGAATAAAAATAAAAATAATAATGATTCTTGATCCCATTCCTTGATACTATTCTTAGTTTATATTTTTTTTTCCTAGGTTTATCATCTCTTCCTTTTCAATTTTATATTCAATTTATTATATTACACATAAAAAAAAAGTATTGTGGGGCTTATTTAGGGAAAAGAACTGATTAGACCTTTGGGTTTGCTGTACACTATTTTCTTACACTGTTGCAGTGAGATGCTACCTATTTATTTTGCAATTGCACAAACTGCTCGTAAACTCTCCATATCAGTGGAATATAGTTCTTTCTCATTCAGGACTGAGGATACATGAGTTCCTCGGTTTACTGGATTTTGTAAAGTAGAGGCAAACTCAGATTCAATTTATTTTCTTGCAATTTCTTCTCAAAAGTAGAGTTTTTGTCTCATAGCAGTGATATAAAGTTCCAAAGTTGTAATAAGATTTACTTTTAATTTGTTAAAGAGAAGGCCAAAAGTTAACATTCAATGTAGCTATTACATTTAATTTTTCTGTTCAAATGATGCTCATCAGATTGAAATCCACCTGAGCCCATATTCAATATGAACATTTTCAAATCTTAATAATGCTATTACAAATTTGAAGCTTTGCTCTCAAATGGTTGGTGTGACCTGATTTAGTAACTTGTTCCTTTCTGACTTTTGCAAAGCAATTTTGTTTTGATTTAACCTTTTCTTTAGCAACTTTGGCTAAATGCTATACCATTCTCTTATGCAGGGTTCATTTACCATCCTTGTGCCTCTCATTCTTTACTTTTATTTTCTGATTGTCATTGTTTGCAAGCCAGCATGTTTTCTCATATGATATTTTGCTTTATTTTCTTTCCACTGATGCTTTCTTGCCATTATGTTGTCCGTAGGTGTCCTTCATGGGTGAGCATTCCCACATCTCAATGGAGTTCGATAATGTAAGCTGTTCTCATGTGGTGATGATATCTTTGATATAAACAAACACAAGTAACGCATACAATATAGTTAGAAGTTAAATAAATTGTGGGCTTTTGATGTTATCTGACACTCTTTCTTATGTGAAATAGATCATATCAGTGACTCTGGAGAACTACATCGATTCTCAAAATGATCAATGGGTTCAGGGAGTGATGAAAGCAGGAGGCAATGACCCATCTTTTCCAGATATTAGTGATAAGGTTTCCTTGCCGATTCTTACCAGCAGACCTGAATTGGACAATACAATGTAAGGCTTCATTATATTTATGCAGTGGTACTTATTGAAATAGGAAACTAAAAAGAGTTTATTTTATTTTTTTAATTTAATGAACATCCCTTTTTCTCTTATCAATGAAACAGAGATACTTCAAAATGTCCATCTTACTGGTCCAGAGTCTGCTTGCGTAACATGGCCAGACTGGCCAAGGAAGCTACAACTGTTAGACGTGTGCTTGAACCTCTGTTCCATAACTTTGATACTGGCAATCATTGGCCCCTAGAAACAGGAGTTGCCTTCCCTGTTCTAATATATTTCCAATCACTTTTGGAGGAAGCAGGTTATAATGGCCATTTTGATGCACTATCTTTTCTAGAAGCATTATGGTTCTAGTAATCTTTATCAAGCCATATTTGACGTTTTCTTTTATCTTAATACCAGGAGAAAACTCACATTTGCTATTATCTTACCTGGTCAAGCACTTGGATCATAAGAACGTCTCCAGACAACCTCTTGTACAGATGGATATTGTTAATGTCATCACACAGCTCGGACAAAATGCAAAGAAACAGCCCACAGTTACGATTATTGGAACAATATATGACTTGATTAAACATCTGAGAAAATGCCTTCAAAGTTCAGCAGAATTATCTAGTCCTGGAGATGGTAATAATAAACAAAATGTTGATCTTCAGTTTGCCATAGAAAAATGCATCTTCCAGCTCTCAAACAAGGTTTGTTGTTGTTCTTTTGTTATGATTTGAACTTAACCTTAAGTATGTGGCACTTTCGGCTTTGTTGAATTTGACAGTACTGCGAGATTTACAAAGCAGCCCTTGTCATGGACTGGGGACACCATTTTCTTTGCGGTTCCTGAAACTAATAAACTTGTTTATATTCTTCATAATTCTTGTTATAAGATATTACCTTTTAAATCACTTTCCATATTTCCACCTTTACCATTTCTGTGTTGGTTGCATAATTGGACACATAGTCAAACATAGTTAGGTACGATCCTTCAAATATAAGGGAAAAATGAGAAAAAGAAATTGAAGGTTCCTGTACTGGCCACACATATACATCTGGCATCCATTCTTGAGTCTCTACAATGTCATTCAAGACATTATGGAAATTGTATATTTGCCTTTGAAAATTATTCTATTATGCTATACCGCCTTAGATTCAGAATAGCATATACATAGTAAAATGGGGAAAAAAAGCTTGCACATGCTAACAAAGTGATGTGAGAGTTGCTATATTTTTCCTATTTTCTAATGTGCTGCAATCAGTGCTATGGAGCATAGCTGCAGAGAAATATACCTTCTTATTTTATAGGATATGAAATTCACAAGACAATTTGATAACATTGCCCCCTCTCTGCCCATTTCCACTTTAATTTGATAAGAAAGATACAAATATTAGCATTTAAAGCAAATTGATGCTTTGGAAATCTATCATCTTGACAATTGAACTTTGTATTGTATTATTTCTTTCGCAGGTTTTGTTGAGAGCTGTATATAATTTAATTCATTTTTTAAACATTTGCATGCCGATTTTATTTTTAATTTCTTTTCTTTTCTAGTGTGAAATTCATCCTCAGATGCAACCATAGTTATTAAAAAGGCTCAAGGCACACTAAGGCTCAAGAGCAAGTTTGTGCCTTAATGAAGTGAGGCTCAGAAAATAAAATTAATAAAAAGAGAGAATTACTATTGTGTCCCTATAGTTTTTCCTAACTAATTAAAATGTCCTTGTACTTTTATAATTACATTAAAGTATCCTTATATTTTGAATCCGTTAATCCATAAGGACATCCGTCCATTTTAAACCTATTTAGCTGCTAGATTCCATCTCCATATAAAAGTCTAAAATGCCCTTAAGACACAAATTAATAAAACCCCCAATTAAAAAACATAACTCAAATCCCTAACCCTAATATTCCAATTTTCTCATGTTTCAAAATGTGATGTTATGTGGCTGGCCTCTTCATGGCCATGTGAATAATGTTTTTTTTTATTTATCATTTATTAAATAAAATCTATTTCTGTTCCATTCCCTTGTGGTTTATTGTGTTGATTGAGAATTAATGATCATCAATCCATGTGTTAAAACAAATTAAATCTATTTTGCGGTTCACCAATCCTTTGCTCGAGCTTTCAAGGTTTCGTCGGAACACTGTCCTTGTATTCTTGCCCTTTCCAATTCTGCATCAGTAGAAGAAAGAGGAGATATCTCTAGATAAATTTCATGCTAGGGAGTGTCTACATAACCTGCACTTATTTATGGTCAAGAATACTCCCTGTAATTCTTTTTTTCATTTTTTTTATCTTTCTCACACCATTTCTCTTCCAATCTTATCCTCTTCTTTCTCACCCCACTTTGAAAATGAAACCAGGTACTTTCTTCTTAGAATTTACAACTTTTATTAATCATCTTCTTAATTTCTTTCTTATCATCCTGCAGTATTGCCTCCTTCATTCATTGTCATGATTTAAGTTTACAAATGAGGTTAACGCTAGAGCTAATTTATTTGAAAGGTTTGATGAATTGGATGGATATCTTTATTTAGGGTAACTTTGTCACTGAGCAGATAGATGAGCGTTTTGGACAGCAAAAATCTCAATATCGATTATTGTATGCAAATGATGAAGAGGAACCTTTGGATGTAGCCTAGTTATGTTGAAGTTGAATAAAAGAGAACCCACATTCAGTTGCCTTTTCTTCTATTGTCAGATTCATCTTGTAATGGTGGATCTTACAATTGCAATCGCCCAATCTTTCTTGGCCCATGATTGTAATGTTGATGAAAATTCAACTATGAATTTGTATGTGAATGGGAAGGATAAAATGTGATGTTGCAGAGAGAAAATTGGGATATTAGGGTTAGGGATTTGAGTTATATTTCTTAATTAGGGGTTTTGTTAGTTTAGGACTTAAGGGCATCTTAGTCTTTTCTGCAGACTCTAACAACTAAATAGGTGTAAAATGGACAGATATCCTTGTGGATTGACGAATCAAAATATAAGGATATTTTAATATAATTATAAAGTACGTGTACATTTTAATTAGGGAGGTAAAACTATAGAGGCACAATAGTAATTCTCCCTAATAGAAAAACAATTTTAGATAGCCATGAACATAGGACATAAGTAACATGTTAGTAATTTTTTTTTCTTTAGACATATATAGCATGTAATAATGAATTATATTATCTAAATAGCATGTTATGTCTTGTTTTGGGAAAAAAATTAAAAAAAGAAATATCACAATAATATTATAATATCCTATATTGTCAATGATACTTAAAAAGGATAATTTCAAATAAATTAGATATGAAGGAGTACAAAAGCAGTTAAGATGAGAAAGATAATAAAAGGATATTGAAAACAAAGTGTATGAAAAGAGATTAAAAGCAACTAGTTACCACTAGTGATACTAAATTCAAAACCTTCTTACTCATCAATATTGGACTGTGGGAGATTGGCAAATTTAAGGTCGAGGAATACTTGTTGTAGGTTGAAATAAAGGTGTGCCTTCCTAGAGCCTTGTGCCTGAAACAAGGCCTCCACCTAGGTGCTTAAGGCATTAGGGTTAGAGCCTGATAAGCCTTGAGCCTGAGGTGCCCTTTTAATGACCATGGATGCAACTCTATTGACCTTATGTTAACATGTAACCTTCAGATATTAGATTTAACTCTTCTTTACTGGAATAGGAGCTACCATAAGTGAAAATATTATATTGAAGAAAAACCAATTCTTTGAATAAATTGGTTCTTGTAAATAGTCTTCATAAGCTAGTGTATTTTGTTATAGTTATATGTAAATACCAAATTTACCAATAAAATTTGAACGTTTAAAAGTTGTTTGTTATTAACAGGTTGGAGATGTGGGACCCATACTTGATAAAATGGCTGTGCTCTTGGAGAATATTTCAATGATTACTGTTGTAGCCAGAACGACAATCTCTGCTGTTCATCAGGCAGCACAGATTATTGCATCCATCCCTAACATATCATATCACAAGAAGGCAAGTGCACTTGCTTAAATTAAAATATACTGTGGTCATTTCAGATATTAGAAGATAATGCAAGATATAATGTTAATCTGGTAACTTTTCAGGCTTTTCCTGATGCTCTATTTCACCAGTTGCTTATAGCAATGGTCCATCCAGACCATGAGACAAGAGTTGGAGCGCACAGTATCTTATCTGCTGTGCTTATGCCATCCTTGCTTTCTCTTTGGTCAGACCAGAATAAGAAAACATCAGAAGCAATTTCTGGATTTTTGGGTACATTGCAGAAGTCAATGAGCAAACGCGTCTCCTTTAAGGATGAATGTAAGGATAAGGCAGAGCCCATGGATGGAGGATCATGGGAAAAAGACAATCAACTATTGGATATGGGTGCAAAACAATTTGGTAAAACTAAAAGTGGCTCCCACTGCCATTCAAATCAGTCTGCAACCACTGATAGAAAAACTGTATGAAATTCATAGATCCTAGAATTTAATGTTTAATTTAGTTTGTGATTGAGATTTGCTTGTTTTAATCCTAGTCAGTGGTCTGATCTAGTTAAATTATTATTATTATTATTATCAGCAGCAAACATCTTTACGATTGAGTAGTCATCAAATCAGTCTTTTGCTTTCATCAATATGGGTTCAGGCAACATCTGCAGACAATATGCCTGAAAATTTTGAGGCCATGGCTCACTCTTATAACATTGCTTTGCTGTATACTCGATCTAAAGTAAGTCATCCTCAGCATTTTTGGCGTTGAATGCATCTTCTTCTTTCTTCTTGCCCTCGTCTAATGTTATGAATAATGGTGTATTTGTGAATTATTATGAATTTTATGTGCCTTGCTATTATACTTCAGCAAGGTTTATGTGCTTGTCCATTAATAAACATCTAGTATCTTAGTTATAAATGAACAAGGAGATCCTTTTCAACCTTGTTTTTTGTTGGAGGTCCTTCAAGTGTAGCAGTGTGTATTCTGAGTATAAATAGGTGGTACCACAATCATCATGTTATTTCAATATCAATGTTTTTACGGATTAAAATAGTAGATGTGAGATATGCTATAAGCAGTATGCAAGTTTATTTATATGTTTATCTGATAGTAGCATGACCCGGGAGGTAAAGTCTACCAGAGAAGTTTCTGCATGGACAGAAACCTTACATCTCACCATCTCTTTCGCTATCTTTTTGTTATATACCGGTTAATAGAATAATTTGATGTCTTATATTTGATGGCTATCGTTAATATAGTGTTGATTAACTCTGCTGATGACAGACCTCCAATCACATGGCTCTAGCTCGGTGTTTTCAGTTGGCGTTCTCACTTAGAGCCATCTCTCTGGATCAAGAAAGTGAGTGGAATTGATTGGTGAATGCTACATAGCTATGCTTTAAGCAATTAAAATATTTATTTAGGAACATGGACTACCTGATTACATTCCTGGGCTGGAGATGATAGATTTTTGAAATTTGGAATTACATGTAATGTACAAAAGAATCTGCAAACATACATTCTTGCGGACCTTTACTTCTGCAAGCATCCCCAATACTTATCTTTTGGTTGTACTGTTGAAAATTGAAATGATAGATGAATAGAAAACCAAGGATCTTATATCCAGTTCAATCTATTCTAAAAATTTAACAGTAGTCACTGGTATATGAAGCATAATTGTGCTTAAGATTCACTACTTCTGTTTGCACTTCTTTTCCATCTCCTTTTTTCATAAGTCTGGCAAAACAAATTTATGTGATCTATATTAGAAATTAGATTTATTGGATGATGTTTGGAGGACTTGCATTGCTAAAAAAATATTTCTAATTTATATTTCTCATTTAATGTATGCATAATGAAGGAGGTCTACAACCGTCTCGCAGAAGATCTCTCTTCACCTTGGCATCATACATGCTTATTTTTTCTGCAAAGGCAGGGAATTTCCCTGAGCTAATTAGTATGGTCAAAGCATCTCTGAAAGAAAAAACAGTTAAGTGTTTTTATCTAGTTACTGCAAGATAACTCTTTCTTTGAGTTTTTTTTTTTCTTCCAATGGCTGACACATGTTTTTCTTTTTTATTTCCTTTAATGTATTTTCCTTCGGACAGGCTGATCCTTATCTTGAGTCAGTGGGAGACAACAGGCTGCAGGCTGTTTATTTAGAATCTGATGGAGGGAAGATGGTATATGGATCAGACGAAGATGATGTTGCTGCATCAAAATCTCTCTCAGCAGTTGAATTAGATGACCAACATCTGAAGGAAACCTTGATATCTCAATGCAATAAAAAATTTGCAAAATTGACAGAGGTGACTTCCAGATTTATGCTTGTGCCATTTCTTAACAGGATAGACGGTGGTGCAACCATCTTTTTAAATTCTGATCTTTGGTAAAGTACCTTTCTAATGGATTCTCAAAAGCCAAAGCATATAGTATTGAGTGAAGATGGTTGCACCTTGCATTGTATGCACTTACTGCATTTGTACTATCAAGACAACAATAGTGGAAGGAACTAATTGCATAGAGTTACAGAGGGAAATGGTAACAGGATTCTGTTTTTTGAAGAAGTGAGTGTGTAGGATAAAAGTTTTCCTTTTGAATAATTCAATTCTGATTCCATACACCATTGTCATTGGATAACTTAGAAGAAACATAAGTTATATCAAATATGTTGTGCAACATTGTTAGGATGCTTCGTAGTGTCGAATAATTGCTTATTTTGGAGTTGGTGCAATCATGAGCGAACCCATAGGAAATTATCGGTTGAGTCTGCATATACAATGTTCTTCATATGACAAAATATCTTCACTTTAGAAGGCTTCCATTGCTTTTGAAGAGTTTCTTCATCTAGATTTATATTTGTTACTATTTATTTGGCTGTCCAGGATGAATTGTCAGGCATGAAGGAACAACTTCTTCAGGAATTTTTGCCTGATGATGCATATCCATTGGGAGCTCCCTTGTTTATGGAGACCCCAAAGCCATGCTCTCCTCTTGCCCTAATAGAGTTTCAGGCTTTTGAAGAGGTAATCATTAATCTTTGACATTATAACTTGGAAATTCACAGGTTTCTTATTTTTATGTTTTTCTTTCAGATCATGCCTGCAGGTTCCTTGACGGATGACGAAACCATCAATGAAGCTAATGGAAATCTGTCAGATCGCAAAACTTCACTTTCTGTCAATTCACTGGACATCCTAAGTGTCAATGAACTTTTGGAATCAGTAAGAGGACCATTCTTTTCTCTTATCTTCTTTTATTTTCTTCTTAAATAGTAGGCCTTATGACAATAAATCGTGGAGCTTAATATATCATAATTCGTAAAATTTTAATTAATGATATAATTATATCCTCTATTGGACCTCCATCCAAAATTGTCGTCAACTTACTAACGTGGGTGTGCATTTGTTGTCATGGGGTCCATCTCATTTTAATATTAAGTCAACCTGGCATGAAATCCAACCCCTTGGCACATATATATACTTTGGTTGTGGACATCCTGTGTGGTAGTGGCTAAGGTGAGTATTATTCAGTTTAATCTGAATAATCGAACTCAATTACAACATCAAATCATTGTTGCATCACTATACATAGACATGGTGGTTCCAGTTCTAGTCCAGAATTGGACTTGAGAGTTCCTGTTTGGGGGCACCATCTACACCTGGTTCCTCACGGTTCCTGTCATAGCCGGTCTGATTTTGATTCTTATTATTGGGCAGTTTGGTCCACTTCAGATCCGTTACACTAATAATGACACTAAAATGTATAATAATTTGATATGGAAATAGGCCTTTAATTGAGGTCTTCAATTAAAATGGAATTTTTTACTTAATTTTAGAAGTAACATTTTTTATTTTTAAAAATTGAAAATGGAAATTGATTGTGCAATTTGGGAAAAAAATTTAAATTGTGCAATTTGGCCGTTAAAACATACAATTTAAGGGCACACAATTAAAGATTTAATGACAAATTTGTTTAAAATTAAAAATAAAATTAAAACGCATTTTGCAATTTTAGGGAAAAATTTTAACTATGCAATTTTAAATCAGTTAAAATGTACAATTTAAGGGAGGACAATGAAAGATTTTAATGAAAAATAAAAAAAATAAAAAATTCAGACTGGTTTTTGTCCTGTTCATGGAACAGTTAACCTTAACAGTCCTACTCTCTCCTGGTCCTGGTTTGGTCGAGTTCCTGGAACTATTGACTCATTCTGGTCCCAATTTTGATCAGGCCTTTTTTGGTTCAACGCCGGTCCAAAACTGGACCAGGTCCATGTCTAACTATGCATTCTTGCCTTTTAAAATGGGAATTAAATTGTTCTAACCATTTGATTTCATTGTATTTTAGTTCTATTTTACCATGCCTTTCCAGACCAACCCTGATTCCAAACTGGAGACGGACCATATCCAACTATACATCCTTGCCTTTTTAGAAGTTAATTAAACTGTCTATAACTATTTGATTTTCATTCAGGTTTAGTTCTTCTGTAGATATATTTTATATGTTTGTCCCAAAGATTTTATTTTGAACAATATTTAAATCATTGAGTTTTCAAACAACATTTTAATACCTAAAAATTAAAAGCTATAGGTCTAAAAGTGTATCTCACCAAGAAGGCAATGGGCTAAAAAGTTATTCTAGTTAAAAGATAAGGAACTAATATGTAATTTCTAAATTATGTTGAGAGTGAAGGACTATTTGATTCACTTCCAGAAAGGGAAAGAATGGGAAAAAGGGAATTCGTGATTCATGGCCACCATTGGATTGGTGGTACCATCTATTGCCACCATTTTAACGGTTGCAATAAATGTGCGAGTACAAGAATCCATGTAGTGTGTGCTACAATTTTTTTCTCTTTTCTTTTTAAAGTAGAGCCATAAGTGTTGTGTCAAACCTTAGGGGTGCTTTGTTAGTTACCTTTTAGTTAAATTTGAAAGAAAAATCTTTGTAGATAGAGATTGACTCTCTTTCTCCCTCTCTCATGCAATACTAAAACCGACAAGCTTGTATTCTTGGTGCTGATATGGTACGCATGTAATCTTTGTTCTAAGTACTCCAGCAAAGCAACTTAGATGACTGAACACCCATAATATTCTCATTTCCACAAAATGAGTTCATGCACAGGAAGAAAATAAAAGAATGAAACCAAAATGTTTGGCTGTTCTCAATGTCCCTATCCTCTGAGCAAAACATAATGAAATGAGAGGCTAGATCTTAATTCAAGTGCCAATCCAAACAGTGGTAGTAGAGGCCAAATATTAACTTGTAAAATTTTGGCAGTTAGAGGAAACAAAGTTATGCTAAATAGCAGAAGATAAAAAAGGATATTATAAGAATAAAAGCACATTTATCCTTTTGTATTTGCCACATACTGATAACCAACCATTATTTAAATGTTGTTGGTTGTGTATATGATATATGCAGCTTTCTTTTAAGATTGCTTTTCTTTTCTTGATGGATATCTGTTCCCGTTTACATTTGCAAATTATATGGGTTCTTAACGCCTACAGGTCTTGGAAACTGCACGTCAAGTTGCAAGCTCCCAGATTTCCTCCACCCCTGTACCTTATGATCAAATGAAGAGTCAATGTGAAGCTCTCGTGACAGGAAAACAACAGAAGATGTCAATGCTTCAAAGTTTTAAGCAACAACATGATGCCAGGATTTTCCCCGCTGGAAATGAAAAGAAAAGCACTACAGCATTTAATGAGGTGAGTTTATCTATTAAATGACTTCATCATTTAACGTGGTGAATTTAGTTACTAAATGAATATATTGACACGGTGAAGTTATTTTTCCTCTACTTCCCAGTTCCCACTCTCTCCATACACAAATACAAAGTAGGGACATCAATTTTCTGGTTTTTGGTAAGAATGTAACAGTTCTTGCTATTACCAATAACAACAGCATCAATAGTTGAAAGTTACATTTGGGCATTTTTTGTCCATATTGATAGTGCAGCGGTTGCCATTTCACAAGGCACCTAAATACCAAAACCATTTTTGTGTTTCGGGGGAAAGCATAAAAGAAATTGAAGGGGCAATTTACACATCATTATATATACCTTTGAATTCTGCCCTTGATTATACATATAACCTTGAAATCTCAGCCCTCTAATCTGATAAAAAAATATATCCCTTTTGGGCATGTAATATCAAAACTTTCTCCAACTCGAGACAAACTTGAGCTTAGCTCATTCTCCACTCAACCCAAATATTAATTTGGTCAAGCATGGCTCATTTAAATTAAAATACAACAGAGTCAAGCTATGTTTCAAACATCTCGTAAGCAGCTTTAATCTAACCCTTTTTCAGGTTTAAATAAATAAATTATAATTTTACTAAACGAGCGTTTTTCACAAGTTGTCCTGAAACCCATAAAA
>CAOGCB010840983.1:0-28841 GCA_948266635.1 Cnidoscolus chayamansa | reverse complement strand
TGTTTATCACTTAGTTATTTTGTATTTATCTTTGTATATATTTGATATTATCTTCTGTAACCTCTCATATGTACTCCTATAAATACTGATGAATGATAGATGCAATATAAGAGAGAGAGTATTTTCTATAAACACTTTCATTGAAAAGGAGGTAAATTAAATAATTTTAATGTAAAAACAGCACGATTTGCATGTTGTAAATCTCCCTAATTTTTTTTTCTTCTTGTAATTGCAATATTTTATAGATATATCATTTGAACAATAACGTTGGATATTTTTATTTCATTGACATATGCTGATGATTGAAACTGCAAATAAAAAAAACATCTGAATGCTCAAATTCATTGGAGACTTGAGAAAAAGAAATATGTTTTGAAAGCTTGAGAAATCATAATATGCAGTTGAGATTTACTAATCACTCTATATAAGCTTTTTAGCCAAGAGTCCTAATTTTTTAGATTTAGAAATTGTAATATTACTTCGTATAGTATTTTTTTTTTATTAATGTTTATTGTAATGCTATATCATAACTCATTTTAGTGAATTAAATTAAGTTATTAGAGTAATTTTGGTCTAAAACATATAGCCTATTTTTAATATTAACTGATGATCTTGTAGAATTAATAAAAAAATCGATAATGAAAGTTTAAATTACTTTCGAACTATATTAAGAACTACTAGGGCATCAAATTATTATCAGCTACGTTAAATCTCTAAACTAATTAATGACATTTAAATTAGTATCGAGCCTATGATACACCATCTCAGAATCATAAACAGGTAAATCCAGATTTAATTTCAGTCAATAAGAACGAGTATTGGCTATCGGCGTTAAGTCCAACATGACTTACAAACTTTGATGCTTCTCTCGAAGGAATTACAAGCCAAAATGTTTATCCCACCACTTGAACACTCAACCTCTTAATATTTCTTCTCCATCCTTACTGCTAGGTTACTCCGTGGAGGGTTAATTAATGGCACTAAAAAATAAGCTAAGGTGTTGGTAATGAGATAGAGAGAATAGAAGAAGAGGTGGTGGTGGAAGGAGAAGCTAACTTTATTGGAAATGAGTATAGAGTTATGGTCAGAGAAGGTATGGAATGTGGTGGGGATGCACGCGTGCTCTTTCCCCATATCTATTGTGGAAACCATTTGCCTCAGTCAATTTAGTTGGAAGCTCAAATGTCCAAACTGACAAGTTTTCAAGCCGTCTCTTCTTTTAGGTCCCTATGCAATATGCAAATATACATCCCACCCTTTCCACAATTATATCTAATAAATCAAACCTATATAAATTTTTATATTGTTATCATGATTTAATGCATCTTTAAACATTAAAAAATCATTGTTTTTAAACACGAAATTACCATATTGACCATATGTGACATATAAATAAGCCTACGGACCGAATTATTTTGTTGGCCCATAAACTCCCACCAGCTTATTTGCTCGTTTTTATTTTGTTGGATTTAGAGAAACGTCCAATAATAAATTATTTTTATTTTTAAAAAAAATATGGAAAATACTTTTATGAAAACTATTTTTTAAGATAATATTTTTAATTATAACATTAAAAAAATTAAATATATATATAACAATTTAATAAGATTGTTAAAGTTTAATAAATCATTTTTTTATTTTAACCAAAAATAATTATTGCTCTTAAAAATGATCTAATTTTTTTTATTCAATAAGTTATTTTCAATAAGTGTTAAAAGTTAAAAAGTGTAGAAACTATTTTTTTAAAAA
This sequence comes from Cnidoscolus chayamansa, assembly GCA_948266635.1. Taxonomy (NCBI): domain Eukaryota; kingdom Viridiplantae; phylum Streptophyta; class Magnoliopsida; order Malpighiales; family Euphorbiaceae; genus Cnidoscolus; species Cnidoscolus chayamansa. The sequence goes on along the minus strand of CAOGCB010840983.1, from coordinate 27,092 downwards.
TATATATATTTTTATGTAACAAACAGAGAATAAATGTTACCTATTATGTAATATATACCATAATTATCAAAACACCTTGTTATATATAATAATATTTTACAATTTTTTACCAAAAAATATTTTAATGAATAACATGAATTAAAGTTTGGGAATCGGTGCTTGAATTTAAAATCGAATCGAAATAAAAAAAATTTTAAATTAAAATTTTAAAAAATTTAAAAATTGAATTGAACTAAATTAAATAAAAAAACTGAATATTAAATTAAAATTTTCAGTTTGATATATCAATTTCCTTTTTATTTGATTTTAAACGACAAAATTTCTAAGAAAAAAAATATGAAAATTGAAAATATAAATTAAATTAAAATTTATTTAATAATATTTTAAAAAGTTAAAATTATATGTAATTAAAGTTGAATCAAATTGAAAAAAACAAATCAATTGAAGTGAATCATATTTTGACTCCCTTTTTCAATGAATATTATATAGTTTAAATATGAATAATTAAATAATTAAATTTATTAATAAAATATTTTTTGTTTATTTTTTTGTATTTTAAATATAAAAATATTTTCTATAAAATAAAATAAAACTTAAAATAATTTAATTATGATGAAATTAAATTTAAATTTAAAAAAATATAATTATTATTTGGGTAAATATCATAGATTGTACTTGAATTTTGACCTATGTAACACTACCGTTTTCAACTTAAAATTATAATGTAAAACTCTCTCAATTATTAATATTGTAATACAAAAATCATTTTCACCTACTATAATCGGTCAGCAGGTCACTTGTTTACGTGATATTTTGCCATGTCATCAAAAACTTTGCCACATCAGTTATTTTCTTCTCTTTCTCTTCACCCGTCAGAAAAAAAAAATTAAAGGACAATTTTATTATAATAGTTAAAGTTGAAGGACAATATTGTTATATAGCTGAAAATTAAAAGATAATGGTGTTACATTATCAATAACTGAAAAACAAATATCTTACAGACAAACACAATATTCATCAAGTGATTTTAATTAATTTAATTTAATTAATCAAAGAGTTGAAGATAAAGAGGAGAAAAACAACTCAATTAGCAGTTATATTGTAGATAACATCTAAAGCAAAGGAACGAGAAATCTAGCAGATTCAGTGGGTTATCTAGCAAAGGTTGGGCAAAAAGATAGAGGAATAAAGCATAAAAATATACATAACAAAGATGATGCATCTACATACACAATAGCAACTAATATGAATATGATTTTTCTAATCACCTCTTGCTTCACTATTGTATCCTTAATCATGGGGAGAAAAATTAATATTTTTGGTATATAAATGAAATTTAGAAAGTAAAATATTAACGAAAACCAAAATGCATTATTATAAAAGTGGGTTATCCGTAGTTTCATTCTTTGTAGCTACTATTATATTAACTAAGTTTTACTTTCTCATTTGTTTGTTGTTATTAACCTGAATAATATTTTAAGTTCACATAATCATTATTTTTTTATTTCTTAAATATGGTATGTCCTATTTACTTGAGGATTCCTGAAATCGGAGCAAAATATTGTGGTTTATATATTAGTGCATAATCATTACTGGAGAAGGGAATAAATAGGAAACTATAAATTTTATAAGCAATTTTGATTTGACTAGCTTGTATGGGTGATATTTGATTTATTTGTGCAGACTTATTAATCGAGCGTGCATGATTTGTAGAAAATAAGGCGAAAAAATGAAATGTAGAAGTTCAAAAAGATTTCATGCATTATTCATGAAGCACACATTTATCTATTTAAATAAGAATAAGCCCTTAATTTGCCCATAGAAACACAAAATGATATGTTTGTATACTCGTTCTAGTCATTTAAAAAGTTTGTATTTTGCATATTGACGATCTCTAGATTTGGTGCAAATTGCTCTCCATTTAATTTGAAATAAAAAAATATTAAGAGAGTTGAAATATACAAAAATTAGAGTAATGTAATATGCAGTAACAAAAAAATAACAAAACAAATCCTTTCACCGGCAATAGAACATTGGAAGAAGTAGGAATGTAAACAAACTGAACCTGGTTGAGCTTCAAAGAGTTCAAATTTGATTTATTAATTAAATTAATTAAAATCATTTGATGAATATTGTGTTTGTCCGTAAGAGCGTTGTTTTTCAGTTTTTGATAACGTAACATCATTGTTCTTCAATTTTCAGTTATATATTTTAATTATTATAACAAAATTATTTTTCATTTTTTTTGCTGTAAGAGAGAAAAAAATAATTGATATGATAATTTTTTGTTGACATATATTTTTTATTAACATGATAAAATATCACGTAAATAAGTGACATACTAACAGGCTATAATAGGTAAAAATGATTTTTATATTATAATATTTATAATTGAAAAAATTATATATTACAATTTTAAATTAAAAGATGTCCAAGCACAACATGTTAACCTTACTATTTTCTTACATTTCTCTTTTGATGTACCTTTAAAACGCATACGGAATAAAGGGAAAGGGTTGGAGGGCACTTTTGGCGGTTTCCTATGTCACATTATGTAGGGCTATGCATACTAATGGACCTTAAGTAGCGCGTCAAAAACACAGGTGTAAGGGGGAGCGTGAAAGTCACCGAAAGGGCAAAAAGCCAAGGCATAGGCCAAATTGATGACGTAGAGAGCTTTATAATTGCCTCTTAGCCCTTATTTTGGATTTGGGTCCTTTGCTTTGGTGTGTATGTCTGGTGCCTTAAGTTGCACTCCACATCTGCTCAAGTTCAAACCACCACCACCACCCCCTTTTTTTTTTATGACACTGTCCTTCTGCTTAGGGCTCTTTACCCCATAAAATGGTCCCCATGCGTACATACACTACACCAGTAACAATACTTGCTTTGCATCCGCCCCACAATGAAATCATTTAAAACAAAAATAAATTGCTAGTTATTAAGCTCCTATCTCAATTTAAATTAATATATATAAATATATACTTTTTTATTTTTTTTAAAAAGTCAATAATTAAATTTTCTTATTTTATCATAAGTTAAAATTTAACTACTAAATTTTAAAAGTAAAGAAATACGTATATTAATTTTGATATGTTTCATCTGTAATTTAATTATTCTTTTAAAATATAAATTAGTAGTGGCATGTGTAGGACCGCAGTTCTGATAGGACACCATTATGTTGTAATTACAGGACACCACTATTACAAGCTTTTTTCGGTCATCGGGAAACACTTACGAAGACTGGTCTCATGTGTCCGTCTCTTAATAGACACTACTCTAAAACTTTTCGAGTCGTCGAAAACACATGCCATGACTGTCCCGCATCCCCACAGTAAGTGAGTGACTTAAGATTAAGCATAAATTAAGTGCAAGGGCTTAAAAGTGCCCCAAAATGGCGAAATATTTTGATGTATTTATAATTTTATTTTGACAGCGAAACAGTAGTTTCTAAAAAAATGATTATAGTATTTTTTTACTAATAAATTATATGAAAATTAATATAAATAATTTTCTACTTCTAAAGTTTAATATTTCATAAAAAAGTAATTTTTATTTATTTTTCATTAAATTATATGAACAATGATTCAAATATTTTTTAAATATATTATTTTTTATTATTAAAATAAGATATATGTACTTTATTTTCATATTTTTAATTTTATCAAATTAAAAATATTAATTTTCAAATATTAGAAAAATACTTTTTCGTTTAAAAAAAATATAAATTTAAAAATGAATGAAATTTTAAAAAATAGAAAATATTAATTTTGACACAATTTCAATTAATTAATGATATATAATTATTAAGATAGTAAATAAATTAAAATTTTTTTGAACAAGATTCTATAAAATATTAAAAGTTTATAAAAATAAATCAAGTTCAATATTATTTTTAAAATTATTTTCTAAATGAACTCAAAGATAGCTGTAAATATTTAATTTATTTAAATTAAAAAATTTATTATAAATTTATAAATATATTTATTTAATTAAAGTTATTATTTTTAAATTGAAATTAAATATGATTTTTTAATTATGATTTTTAAATTAAAATTATAAACAAAATAAATTTTCTTAAAATTATTTAAAATTGCCTGGTTCAATTTATTTTGTTTTATTAATTAAATAAAAGAAATTGTACTTATTCGGCTCAAATTCAAAATTAATCAAATTCGAAATATTTTTTTATAATTTAAAGTGAATTTTTTTTTTAAATTCAGTTTAATCCATTCAATTTGTTTACAATTTTTGTAATTATTTGAACTAGCTAATTATATTTATATGTTGATTTTGTATAATTATATAAATAATTTTGATATACCCATTCGCATGGAAGCATATATTCATCCCATCAACTTGCAAATCTTGCATATGTGATATGCCCGCATTATACGATGAATTAATACTTACTCCAAATATTTATTTTATTTTATTTTTTTTTAAAAGTTACTGTTTAACTGGGAAAGTAAGTTTGAGAAATGAGAATTACCAGTCAAAAAACAGTAATCAGAGAGGCGGAATGGGGCCCATTAACCTCGTGATTCCAAAAGACCAAATAGGTAGGTACTTTGGTACACTGAGAATCAAGCTTTTTGTAGTATAAGTGGACACGTGTACGGTGAAATTGAGAAGTAGAGGACCCCACCCACGTGTCTGCATGTACTTGAACTGTTGCCTCCCGCCCAACAACTCTCGTCACTTCTTTTTATTTTGTCGGCCGTAAATCTTGTTAATTTTCAACATTTCCTGACTACTTTACCCTCACATTAATCCACGTGTGCAATAGTAGTATTTGCTTTCTTTTTTTTTTTTTTATAAATAAATTTTAATTATTATTCCTTCATTTTCTTAAAATATATATACTCTTTTCTTTTAAAAAATATTGTAGTTATTTATTTTAATGAAAATAATAAGATATTTGAGATAAAGACTTTTATTAATTTTTCAGAGAAAAAAATTTAAATTAAATTATTATTATTATTTGATTAGGAATTACAATTGGATTATTTAATATGAAAAGAAAGTTAAAAATACAAATTAATTTATTAATAAAAACATTAAATTATAAAAATTAAATTATTGGCATTAAAGCCGACACTATCTATTACTATGAATGTGAAGTTTTCGAATTTTAATTTTATTTTAGAGCGATTATGTGTCAACTTGTACAACTCAATGGGTAAGAGTTGTTGATACATTTCTATCAGTGGTATGATAATTGACTTTTGATTTTTGTATTTAAAATTAAAATGCAACCAAATTCAATATATATATATAAACGCAGCCATAAATTAAGAAATTGTTTAGGACATGTCAAATAAATCCTCAAATTATGTGGTTTTTATTTTATTTTATTTTGTAAGACAAATCCATTTGGCCGGTCACATGGGCAAATTAGAGTTGAGCTGTCTCTTTTTTAGATTGTGAAATATCAAATTTCAATGCCAACTTTCACAGTAGAAAATTGGGTTTGTATTATAGAATTCATATAAAATGTGATCCACTTTGAGTTATCAAGCGGTGATAAGCATCTTAAATTTTCTAACATTTGTATGATTGAAGTCATCCAGCCACCCCACCATACACAAGTGGTGACTTCAACTATTAATATATCTTGCACTATGCTTTTATTTTTTTTTTTTTAATTTAGATTTGCATCGGATATATCTATTAATGAAGTAAAGTGCTTTCTCTAAACTTTTAAAGGTGCTTCAATACTCATAATTCGAACTCAAAACCTCTAGTTAACAGAGAAGAGACTATTGTCCTCTCATCTCACCTCACCTCTTAAAAGTAAATATTATGAGATATTAAAAATATTATGACATCTTACAACATAGTCTACTAATGATATTTATACACGTGTGTATATTCTGTATATAATATGCATATAATGAATTTAGTAAGGTTCCCCATGTGTACATTGAGATAAGTTAAAAGAATTGAGCTGACCTCCTTTGTGAATATATTATTGTCATTTGTATAAGCTTAGTTGGATTGAGTTTACCTATCAAGTGTTATTATCTATGAATCATATAAAATTTTAAATAATATGCAAAATAGTTATACATGCACTCAATAATTATAATATAAAAAATAAATATATATAAAAATTGGTTGAATTAATTTAATTTTTTAATAAATAAATAATTACCGAATGTTATTAAAATCATAATTGAATTGAATTTAACTAATCGAATAAATAAATCATTTTTTTCAACTAGTTTGATTTAAAATTTTTATAAAAATCGAACATGACTAAACCCAATTTTTACAATTCGATACAATTTTTATAAAACTGAATTTTTTTATTAATGCTAAAATTATTGATTCGGCCATCGAATTCTTAAAGACGCGAAATTAAATGGTAATTCAACTGTCGAGATTGTTGTCAAGAGAGTGAGGGAGAGTGATCGAGGGGAACACGTTGAGCACTCAATCTATCGTCGAGAGAGTAAGGGTGAAGGACCGAGAGGAACACGTTGAGCACTCAAGCTGTAGACGAGAGAGTAAGGGGGGAGTCGCCAAATCATTGTTGAGCACTCGAGCTATCTTCAACGTTGAGGAAGTGAGAGTGAAAGTACGAGGAACCAAGGAGTGAGTGACTCACTAGAGAAAAAAAGAAGAAGGTATCATATATGATATGATTTTAGGTTTGATTTAGAGTTTAAATTTGAATATAATTTAGATATGAATTAGGCTTGAGGATTTAGATGACTGATATATAGTTCAATTGGCTGGGTTCTTCGATTAAACAATAAAAATAAATCGAATTGAAAATCAAAATTACTTAAAAAATATAATCCAATTAAATCAATTTAATTGAAAACTAAATTAATTAAATTAAAATAATCTGATTTGATTCAATTCAATTTGTACACTTCAAGATATAAAATATGTTGAAAGTTAATAAACTCATGATGACATGAATCTTTTAATAACCAAGAAAGTTATGTCTTATGAATATGATATTACAAATACACATTATATTAAGTTAATTTCAACCAAAATCATGCAATTTTGCATTTCCTTTTATATATAATATAAACTCAACCACCCAACCAAAATCAAAATCATGCATCTATAATAGACTCTGTCTGTGTGTGTGTGCACTCATCATGCAAGTGCATGTGTTTTGTTCATAATTTGTTATTTGATGATAATCACCCAACTATATATATATATATATAGCTACCATTTGAGGTTTCACCTATATAGATGGACCCCTTGCGCGCACTGTGTCCCGGCCTCCCTCATGTTTATCATTAGACTACCGTGATTTGCCTCCCCATCATTTTATCGGGCCGGAATACGGAAAACTTAAGATGAGGGTACAAATCACCTTTTGGTGAAATAGCTACCTTTAATAAAAAACTTTTAAATTTGAGTTGAATAAACTTATTTATGCATGTCCTTTATACATCTTCGAATTTCTCTCTCTATATATAATGGTTGGGCAGATAAACCTCATGAAGAAGGCAAGCCAGACTGTTTTTATCATAATCACACTTTGATCCTAAATGCACCAACCTAACTATTTTTTATTTAATCTGATTTATTTTTGTGTTGCTTTTTATTGACTATTTCTTTGATAAGTAAATGTTTTTTAATCATCGAAAGAAGAAAAAAAAAAAAAGGAGTTTAAGCATATCACTTGATGGCATTCTGCAGCTGGCTAATATATAATTTGGTAAGCATATAGGTGTATGATTATTGACCAAATAAAAAATAAATAAAACAAATATGAATGAATCAAATACCAACTCTAATAATAATAATAATAATAACAATAATAATTTTCATCTAAAAACGTAGCTTTTGATAAGATTAATGGTTTATGTGAGCTTTAGGTCATATCGGTGGCTTTTGAGGGCACCCATCTCAGATTCCTCTAAGGTCAACTTCTATACTTTTATTCATATATATATACATACATATATACATAACATATTGTTATCATCCTCTTCTTCCATCTCTTAAATTTCACAGATTTTCGTTTTTCTTTTTCTTTTTCAATATTTTTTTTGTGAGTTTTACAAATTTACAATCACACTTTTACTTGATCGAAAAGGTGATTTTACCCTCACATTAAACGTCTACCGCATCTCGGCTCGATAAAATAGTGGGATGGTAAATTATGGTGGCCCAACGATAAATAAATGGGAGGCCGAGGACTCGGTGCGCATAAGGAGCCCACCCACATAGGTGAAACTCTTACCCTACCGCTGCTGAGAATCGAATTCATAGCCACTTGATCTAAACTACCCCTTACTTACCACTAAAATACAATCACACTTTTAATTGTAAATCATTATGCAGGCTGTGCACTATTCAATTCAAAATTAAAAAAAAAAAAAAGAATCAAAATTAGTCTAATTCAATTCCATCAATTTAAAATTTCTTTATGATTGATTTAATTTTTAATTTCATATAATTTAAATTTTTGAGTCGGATTGATTTAAAAAAAAGTTAAAATAATTGAACCGATTGATTTGTTGAATAAAAATTAATTTTATCAATATTGATTTATGCTTTTAATTTAATTTTTTTTATTCTTTATAAAGTTTAATTTATATTTCTTTTAAAATTAAATTAAAAGTAAATTGAATAAAAAAATTTTAATTAATTTTTTTATCTAATTTGATTTGATTATTTTAAATTGATTTTGATTTTTAATTTAATTTATGAAGTTAAATTAAAATAATTATAAAGAAATGGGTTAAAACATAAAAATATAAATTAAACGTAAAAGCTCACCTTACCAACTTGTAAATTTAAATGCTTTATTTTAATTTATTTTAAAATGAAAATAATATTTAATTTATTTTAATAGTTCACCAAAAAAAAATTACACATGTATATGTCCCGTGAGCAATGGGCCCGAAATCAAGTTAATCAACCAAGATAATTTTTATCCGCGTTTACTAAATTTTGGAGAGTTTTTTTATTACGGTTACTTAACTTTAAAATGTCCTATCAAAGTTACTAAACTTTATTTTTATTTTCTAAATAGTTATTGCCGTCAGAGATCATACAACTCTTCATTTTTACTGTTTAATGTGGATTAAAAAAAAACTCTATGACACGCTGAATCTTATCCTAAGTAAAACCTTTTATCTTGGGATCACTGAGTGTTTCTCTCTTCTTCATCAGATCTCTTCATCCTATTACAGGAGCTAACTGCGCCTAGAAAAAATGGCACAGAAGACAGCCACCGCTACATATACCTTGCATTTTTAAGCTCCCAATAAATGAGGTGCAAACATCATCCCTATAACCTCAGTAGCACTGTCTGCGTCTGCACCTCATGTCTCCAGGAACGCCTTCTCGTTCTCATTGCCGCTCAGGTTCAACATATACTTCATCATCCTCAGCTAGCTCGGCTCCATTCACACGCCGTTGTAGATGATAGTTGCAAATCAGACGCTTAACCACCTCCTCTCATGTTCCCTCGCTCTGTTTCTCTAGATGATACCTCCTAGTCCCACCATCTCCGCTTCTACAATACTCCCTAAGTAGGCCCACTTACAACGCTTCTTCCTCCTCAGCCAATTTCGACCACTTCAGTAACTTGTAAAACTAAGCACGCCCGATTCTCCTGTTTGTCGAATCTCTTTATGTCCAAATTCAAGAAATTTAGTCCGGATTCTTCTAGTTCTAGTCGTGTAGCTCCTCATAGGAGTTCAAGCGATACATCATCTTCTTCGCCTTATTGGTTCTTTGTAATATTTTATGATCGCAAGAAAAAGCAATATGCGCAATAATATTCCTGCATCGTTTGTCAAAAGTCAGTTAAAATAACACTTAATGATTCAAAGATAAAAGATTTTAATTGGGAGAAGATTTAATGTGTTAAAGAGTTTTTTTTTAATTTATTTGACAGTCATATAAGTAAAAATATATACGATTGAACGATTTTTTACGGTAATAATTATTTAGAAAAGAAAAATAAAGTTAATTAATTTCAGCAAAACTTTTTAAAGTTAAGTGCCAGAGCTCAAAGTTCATTGACCCGAGGGTAAAATTGGAATAAGAAAACAAAAGATGTGTGGCCGGTTAAACGGTAGCGAAGTACTATATAACGTGGGCTCCGTCCTGCACTTAGAAGTCGTCTTCAGAGTGTGGAAAAGCAACATTAACCCACTCTTCTTTCTCTCTCCTCCTCTTTCCATATCGATCCTCGCGGAGACATCCTCCAATAATGGAATCAAACGAATTTGAAGATCACCTATAAGGTATCCAAACACTTCTTTAGCTTTTTCTTTTTGTTTTCTTTTTCCCACACTTATCCATTACTGTTTGGCTGCCGAGAAAATGAATGTTTACTTTTGTTTTTCAGGTCTAAGGTTTTACTTTTTGTTTTTGTTTTTTTTTTTTGGCGATTCTTCTCTGCACCAAACACAGGATTTCTCGAACCGTATGCAATTAGCTGACTTCTTGTTTGATTGTTGTGGTTTGCAGTGGAAGTGAGTGAAAGCTGCAAAAAATTGTGCTTCTGGTCTTCTTGTTTGCTTCGCACACGCGTAGATCGTGGTTAATCCATTTGATTTTTTAGTTCACGAATGATAAAACGAGAAATTCTTAATATTAGCCGTCATCGCAGGGATTTTGCATAATAGCTGAAACGAGTACACGATTTTCTCAAACTTGTCTTTGAACCTAAAAGCTAATATTTGCTGAGAGTGTTCTTCAAGTTCTTACTTTGATTACAGTTCGTTTCATGGATTGCTTCCACCAAATGATCGTTAAAATAAAGTTTAGTTCTGTGTTTTGCATTTCAAGCGCTATAATATAATAAAAGTGCATAAAGATTGTCATTGAAAGTAGGTTTACATTAGCAATGGGACTTCTGATGCTTAATTCGACGGGGCCGCCAATAAAACGAAGGGCAGGTTTGAGGATAAAACAAGCTGGAAGAGGTTCTTATCGTGGCAGCTAGAGAAGTTTTTTTAGGAATATAATTTGGTCAAACTTGTTATATGTATTAGATACCTGTGTATTTCTTGGAAAGTCAACGAATGGGAACTAGTGCTTTGAGGCAGCTGTTGGAAAGTCTCTGCCATGATTCAATCTGGAACTATGCGGTGCTATGGAAGCTTAGGCATGAGAACCCAATGTAAGGAGTTCTTTTGCATAACCGTCTCTTCGTTGGTGTTTATTTGATTTTGGGTCTTATTGATTCTTTTTTCCTGTTTTATTTATGTATATCTGTTTTAATTTCTGCTCAAATTGCATGTCTGAAGTAGAGCATATTGAGACCACTATATGCTGCTCTGGATGACCGAATATGTCATGTTTGTCAACTGGTTTTCAGCATATATATTCATCATGATATCATTGCTTAAGAATGGAATTGTAAGCAATGTTAGAGGATAGTTGTTAGATCATGTATTGCCCTTTTAATGAAGATTTATATAGGTAAATCGTGATTAGGCTTTTGTTAGAGAAGGCTGACTTGCCTTAAAAATAATAATGTTGTTTTGGTGATACCTTTGTGTTTTCCTCGCATTGACCAATGTTGGAATAAGTTGGAGACACGTGTTCTACTGATCAATTTGCTTAATAATTGTAACGTGTTTTTGAATAACCAATGTAGTTCTAGTAGTTGTCTGTCTTTAATTATATGTCCAGTTCCAAGGATCTTGATGAATATATGTGTGTGTATATATATATATATATATAATTAAATGTTAGAAATAAAATATTGTCTAATTGATTATTAATCAAGATTACCATAAATGCTTGCAGAAGCATTCATATCACTCACAAAATTCTGAAATCACACTGGCCATCACATGTGGAGGTGGTCTTTCCATTCTCTTTGCTTTAGCAATTGCTTGAAACTTAACTATAATCTCTGTGGAATTATCACCATGTGTAGGTCTGTACTGCGAAATAAAGGGACTAATTTTGAAAATAGTTACCTGAGTATAATATTTATCAATTGCAATTTTTCCAGTATCTATTGGGAATGTCAAAATTGATTATATCTAGTATGATATCTGGATTCCCTTCTGTACAGGATTTTGACTTGGGAAGATGGGTGCTTTAATTATCCAAAACCAAGAGAACTTGCGTTAAGTATGACAAATGTTGTTTGCTGCAAGGGGGCAGCTGATATATTTTCTCAGTTTGAAACAAGTGCATCCAGTGGTACCTTAGAGGATCATCCAATTGAACTTCTTGGGGCTGATATGTTGCATCTTCAATATGCCTTGGGAGAGGGGTACAGCCCAGTGCTTGATCCATCTACTTTCGAATTATGTATTTATTTTTCCTATTATAACCTTTTGCTAGTCAGTGGAATTCTGTACTTTGTATTCTGGAAGTAAAGGTTGACATGACATTTTAGTTAATTTACTTGCACTCATTATTTGCCTGGAAGTATTTTGGCAACCAAAACAAATGGGCCTACAAAATTAGGTTCTTTCATATGGAACATGGTAAAAACTTATGACTGGATTTTCTTAATTTCAGGGTTGTCGGCAGTGTTGCACTTACAAGGGTCCATTTCTGGGTTTCCTTCAATAATTTTTTCACTGGTGATGTACGGTTAATTTCCAAGGTGAGTTTTCTGATAATGAAGATGATTAAGAAAAAATACTGGATAAGCAGTCCCACAAAATGCTAATTCTTTTGTTGGCAGTGTCCAGAAGAATGGCTACTTCAGTTTGCATCAGGTATCAAGGTAATTTATTCTGAGTTCTACTATACAATGAGTCATATTTCTTTTTTCTTTTTTTTTTGGCTCCTTGATGTGCATGCTTCAAGGTATGATGTATGGCTACTGCTTGCATGTGGGGGAAATGTTGAGGATGCTTGAATTTAATTGCTTAGATATTGCATATAAGCAATCAGATGAATGATGGCATATATCAATACTTATGCAGACTATTTTGCTGGTACCTGTGCTTCCACATGGAGTTCTGCAACTAGGGTCATTAAAAGAGGTGCACTCTTTTTTCTCACCGTTTGCTTCTGCTGTTGTGGTGGCTTCTTGTTTTATGCAGTTTTTACCCCATCTCTGCACAAGTTTTAATAGTAAAGTCTAGTAGGCAGTTCATGAAATTGACAATAAAGCAATTTAATGATACCTGATGTAAATGGCTGGTATTTGGTTTTCCTTGTTAATTATTTAGGATGTGGGATATACTTGCTAGCATGAAATCATAAGTCTCATCATGGATTTGTAATTTATATATGCATATTTACAAATATATGTGTTTTACAAGCATGCATTTCTGTTGCTTTTATTATTTTTGTTCTCATGCATGGCTTTTCTTTTCCTACTTTTCAGTTTGCTGAAGATGTCGATATAGTAGAGAATGTCAAGGGTAGGTTCCATGTCCTTCACAATGTCACGGAAAATACTTCAACTGTCTTCTTAAAGGAGGAATTTCAAGCTGAACCATCATCCCCAGTAATATCTAGTGCCATTGAATGCTTAAATGCACCATCAACTACTGCATTTGCATCAGTGAAGACCACAGATTCAAACTATTCAGTATCTGTCAACAGTGTCGAGATATATAATAACAATCCTCCTGCTGCAAGTCAAGTTCTACCATTGGTAAATATCGAATATACATGTATGACAGATGGAAAAGATCTGCTAGAAGCTCCTCTCCATTATGAAAGAGAAAACAGGATTGATGTGCCCCCTATTAATCTTGCTGATATATCAGCTCCAAGTGTATCTATAAATGCCGATCAACTGGAGATGGTGGAGAGCAAGCTGTTTGAACTGTCTTGTCTGATGGAAGAACTGAAGGCATATTCTGACTGTAATGACTACAATATAGGAACGTTTGGAGAATCTTCCAATGGAATTATGAGTTCTTATCCTGATGGCGAAATAGCAGGGGAGCCATCTGGAGGCAAAGCTACTATGGATACAGACAATAAAGTTATAAGAAGTTTCGTTAGATTTCCCAAGGATAGTGAGTTGCATGAAGTGCTTGGACCAAAACAGACAAATGAAAAGTTGTGGGACTCATCTTTCTTGGTTGAGGATACCTGTAGAACCTCATGTTTCACCTGCAACAAAGATCCTAGTAAAAGAACTGAGCCATCCTGGTTTGCTATAGAAGGTGATGCTGGATATCTGTTGGAAGCTGTCGTTGCCAATGCCTGTAGTGGTTCAGATGACACTTCCATTATGTCCGATAGTTTCAAAACATCTACTAGTTTTTCAGGACACTTTAATGCTTCCCCGAAAGCTGAAAAGGAATTGAAAGCAAGTAAATTTGTGAAGGATGATTCAACACCATGGAACCATCTTAGATCTGCTTGTTTTACTGGGGACAAGAATGCTGAAAATCCTTCAAGTACTTTAAGGAGCATGATGGACACAATTTTTAGCAAGGAACAGCATGAAAAAGGATCTGATGGAGCACATGGCCGGAAAGGACATAAAACAACTGTCAGCAAAAGAAGGGCCAAGCCTGGTGATAACCAAAGGCCAAGACCAAGGGATAGACAGCTTATCCAGGATCGGGTGAAGGAGTTGCGGGAGCTTGTTCCCAACAGTGCGAAGGTGAATTGCAGCTCTTACTAGTCCTTAGTTTACATTCTGCCCTATTTGTTTTCTAATAAATTTGCTTCGTGGTATTTGGTAAATCCAGTGTAGCATTGATGGCCTCTTGGATCGAACCATTAGGCACATGCTGTATTTACGAAGTGTAACTGATCAGGCTGACAAATTGAGGCAATGCATGCATCAGGAGGTATGCGAAAGTCCATTAATGTTTCATTTAATCCTTGAATTGAATCTGTTTCATGCCAATTTTATTGGTTTTCGTTGTTAAAATTTCATAAATTAATATTTTGATAAGTCTTAATTATAAGTAATATTTAAATTAGTCTCTCCTGCTAGTTTGTGTTCTGAAGTGAGCGTTAGATCTATCTTTAGGCATGTGTTCAATTCCCTTTTTTTTTTTTTTGGCGAAAAAGTCTTTCTGGGTTTTAGCTGAATTTTCTTGGTAAAAAATAGATCATTCGGGACATATGACCCTACGGTTATTTGTTTTTTCATATCCTAAATTTATTCATTAGCCAAAAGTTTGAACCTATTTTTACCATACTACCAATATTACCTATGTTCAATAAATTTTGTATCTTGAAATACTTACACCGTCATTTTTTAAAGATCTGTATCAAATGATAAAACGTAATGCCCGTTGTGATCTCAAGTTGAAACCTAAACAAAGAAAAGTTTTAGTTTCTATCGCTTCCTTTCAGTAAAATATTTTTACCACAACATATATTATGCACAAAGCTAGAGAGTACCGTTAACATAAGCGAAACGAATAAGCCAGAGTTCATAAGCTTTAGTAAAATAAATTTTTTATAGACCTTAAATTAAATTGAAAATTGATGAATGAAATTTTTTTATGAGAGAGAGACGATAGCACTTCCAAATTGCTATGTTGAGGTAAACATAATGTTTAACAGGTTGATAGTCAGAAGAATTGGAGTTCTTACAATACCAAGGAGAACTGCCAAAACGGAACAAGCTGGGCATATGAATTTGGAAATGAGTTCCTGGCGTGCCCTATACTGGTGGAAGATCTTGCATGTCCTGGACACATGCTCATTGAGGTCTGGTTTATCATTTCAATACTTCGATTGCCATAAATTTTTGCACCTAGTTTCAGAGTAGTTCTTACTTCGTACTATTCGTTAGCTGTTCTTGCAACTTAACGAAGAAGTGCGTTCCTAATTTCATGGCTAATAACTAAGCGACGACCATCGCAGATGCTTTGTAATGAGAATTGCCTGTTCTTAGAGATCGCCCAAGTGATTCGTGGCTTAGAGTTGACAATCTTGAAAGGTGTCCTGGAAAGCCGATCAAGCAACACATGGGCTAGGTTTGTTGTAGAGGTATTTACTTTAACTGGTATTTGGCAAAGATTATTTATTTATTCTGGAAATGCAAAGATTGTTGAGAAACATCTACCAAACCCCGCAGGGTTCCAAGGGATTCCACAGGCTCGATATCTTCTGGCCTCTCATGCAGCTTCTGCAGCGCAAAAGAAGTCCTCTCTCAAGCAAGATTTGATGCCATCATATTTCCTTTAAAGGAGTAATCAGTCAGAGGCTTTGCGAAACTGCTTTCCAGTGTAATTTCCTTTTCAAAATAAAAAACTTGCCATCTGAAAGACCATTGTATGATTACGAGGATTATTATTGTCTTTCTTGCAATGAAAGTTTCAGGGTTTGCTAGTGCTACCTCCTAGAGAAAGGAATAGAAAAGAAAAAGAAAATTTACCAGAGGCTTCCATGCCAAATATAAAATATTTTACAAGTCAAACAAAATCAATTGGGGCAAGTAATCGCTATCCTAGCAAAACTGTTTCTTATCAATGATGAATATTGAGGCTCAAAGTGGTGTTTCAGCTAGGAGCAGCGTATGCCACCAGTCACATGCGACATTTTTGGGCCGACAACCTTCAAGGGGAACACTAGAAGGAATATCGCCGTCAATTGAATCTCCCAAGCCGAGCTACATTGCAAAATACTGGTTATTTTTACTTTGACACATGGGGGGCTCCAAATATAGGAATTAATTTGAGTAACAAGGATTTGAGGATGGTACCTCACGGTACTTGTTCCATCCCCTGTATCTACGTGGCCGTCCTCTGTGTACAAACAACGAGCAAAACGAAAGTAAGTACTTGGGTATGTCAAAGGATATTTCATCTTTGTTATTGGAGCAGGTTTTAGTAATTCAAGCGGCTTAAAGTTTCACTCAGTGGTATAGATTTTCATGTTGATAAAATATCTTTCATAAGAAGTATTGAGTAATATAGTGCCACATCTTTACGGGCAGCCTCTTTGCGTGATGGGTATATTTCAAAGGCGTAGCAAACTGTAGAAGTGAACTAAAAAAATATCTGATATTTCCTTGAGGGAAAATTCTAATATTCTCAAGTTATACCTGTCAGAATGGCACTATGTCGAGCCCCACAAGATACCATTTTTGCACACTTAGTTTCCAAAATTGGTGCGTCCAATTGCGTTGGTCGAGTCTGGAGTTAACATACAAATAAAGCCTTAAGCTAATTTACCTCAAACTAGGCATTTCATTTACCTGAATCAAAGAATTGAAAACTGATAACAGCCACGAGTAAAATGCATGCAGAAAATTTATCTGAAGGTTCTTAGGCATGCAACTTCAATACAGAATGCGACAGATTCTATCTTTGACATGTTAGTAAATGAGGTTAACATAATATACATTTAACTTTTGCAAAGTAATGGACGGATCTTGTTCTTCATCATCTTTTTTTTTTTCGTTTTTTTTGGGACGGGGAGGGAGTGGTCATCTTGTACTGCCATTGCACTATTTTCTGTCTCATCATGTCTCAAATTTGTGCTTCTCTCCGTATCATTACGCCTTGTTAACACTCGGTAACTACTCTATAATAAGGATTTGATAGAGTACATGATCATAAAATTCATTCAGCCCCACCAGAAACTGTATTAATTTGTGCTTATTGTCCATTTCAACAAACAGTTTTAAGGCACCGTAATCACAAACTGGAATAGGTTCCAAACAAACATATTCATCCCATAGCTTCTTGAGTTTAGTATCTCCCAGATTTGTTTACTGATTTTTTTCATTAGCTGATAAAGTAAAGGGCCATTACAGTATCCAAATCACTCTCTGATTTCCTCCCACAATTCCCACAATTCATAAGCATTCGTAGCATAAAGAATGCTTCAGTTAGATTTTTACTAAGAGCATTTAAAATCCAGGACATCACCATATTATCTTTCTTTTGCCAATCCTCAAAGGATGGATCCTCAGGATCTAGCATTTTGTATGTGCCATTTATGAAATCGAGTTTGTCTTTAGCTTTTAACGCAGTTGTCATTGATCAATTCCAGGTTTGCTAATTGTTAACTATGAGAGGAGAATTCACAAGGAGCTAGCTTGGATTATCAGATTAGAGCAGTTCAATCATCTTGTCATCTTCGAAATCGGTGAGATTCTTTGTAGCATTCATTGTATGGTGGATCTGAGAATAGGTACAATAGATTTATTGATTCTGAATACGTATTTGGATTTGAAGTTTCTGTGAGAGAGATCTGAGAAAAAAAAAATGGTTACACAGGAACTAGAGTTGCTCTGATACCATGCCAAAACTGTGGCTAATGACAGTGAAAGGTTGTGAATTATTATTGCTGTTTGGTGATATTTATATAGCTACTTAGCTCATAGGCGGGAAGAAACAAAAAAAAAACAGAATAGGAATTACATGAGTATGGTGTGTGTGGGTGTTAGTATATTCCTGAGTACATGTTTTTTATTGTTTGGCTTATACTTCATCGTTTTGGGCTTCTTGTTGCATTTTGTGTTGATGTGCTTGATTAGCAATACGGTGCCGTGTATGTTATGTCGGTGATGTTCATATGGTGCCGTATACTTATACAACTTAGCCAGTACATGCAGCAACCTCCCACCCCTCATCTCCACGCCGCTATCCATGTCCTACGCTATCTCAAAGGATGCCTTGCTAAAGGCCTGTTCTTCCCATCTCACAACAATTTCCACCTCACTAGATTCCCAGATCGCATGTTCAAAAACACGAAAATCCCTCACCAGCTTTTGTATCTTTCTCGATCCAGCCCTTATCTCCTGGAAAACAAAGAAGCAAAACACGGTTAATCGTTCCTCAGTAGAAGCAGAGTATCGCAGCATGGCTACCGCTGTTTGTGAACTCCAGTGGATCACTTACCTGCTACGAGATTTCCACATCGAACCTCCTTTGCCCATCCCGCTCTATTGTGATAACCTCGTTGCTCAACACATCGTTGCCAACCCTGTGTTTTACGAACGCACGAAGCATCTAGATATTGACTGCCATGTGGTTCGAGGTCAGCTCACCAAGGGTTTCATTCTCCCCTTGCATGTCCCATCTCGCCACCAACTCGCAGACTTGTTCACCAAAGCCCTAGGGCAAAATCAGTTTCAATTTCTGCTCTCCAAGATGGGTCTGTCCCAATTTTAGACTCCATCTTGAGGGGGGTATATGGCACCATATGAACATCACCCACATAACAGACACGACAATGTATCGTTAATCAAGCACATCAACACAAAACGCAACAAGAAGCCCAAAACGATGTAGTATAAGCCAAACAATAAAAGACACATACTCAAGAATATACTAACACCCCCACACACTATACTCATGTAATTCCTATTCTGTTTTTTCTGTTTCTTCCCACCTATGAGCTAAATAGTTGTATAAATATCACCAAACAACAATAATAATTCACAACCTTTCACTCTCATTAGCCACAGTTTTGGCAGTGTTCAAGCGATGATCAGCGTCAGATCCCGCCAAAGGCATATTCGCGTCCATTGGCAGTAATACAAACAGTATGCCATAGTCCAGCAGCAACTCTTTCTACTTTAATTTCCGATAAAGAAGGTACATGAGTAGGCCTTCCTTGCCCACACTGGAAAACGATAAGCACATGGGATACACACTTTACAACGAGTCTTTGGCATGCTTGAAAAAGTGCCTTTAAGCAACTGAAGTAAGGAAGTTCACTTGGCTTGTTTGTAGCTCACCTGTCCATAGAGGCCCCATACAAATGTAAATAGTGCTCCCGTATTTACAATGTAATCAAGTTATAAGGGAGGATAACACGTCAAAAAATTAATAACTTGTAATAAATCTACACTGTTTGCAAACGCAAGAACTCTGAGATGATATGCAACATCAACTTGCATAGCAAAGCAACTAAGGTGCAGGAAATCGTAAGGTAGTGGTCTTAAATAACTGGCTTGGCTATTAATGCGGGAATTAAGATTGTTTCCGCAATCATAGAAATAGGAAACCAGGATCAAAATGCTTACCTGTTACTACTGCACTATGCCGACCTCCACAAGAATTTTCTTTCACATAATTTCTAGGGAATTTAGACAAGCTTCCTTGAGGGACTATCAAGGAACGGTCTTTCCCAGAAATAGATGTATCAAGGCAAGGTATGAGATAAGAAGAAGACACCATTTTTACCCGGGACCCCAAACCTAGCTGTCCTTCGCCTCCATAGCCCCAACCCCAAACCTGTCCCATATCTGAAACTTCGGTTAAAAACATGACGCATAAAGTGTCTTGCTTGACATCAAAAATCTTCCATAGCATTGTATTTCACACAACCTACTTGGTACTTCATATAACCTACGAAACTACATAGTGGGACCACAAAGGGGAGACTACACCTGAAACTTGCATGTATGCATAATGTAGTGATCCAGGAAGCAGTTGATTTACCTGACAGTGCTAATGTGTGGTGCCCACTGGCAGCAACTGTGTTGATCCTTACTCCAGGACCCGAAGTTACAGTAGAAGGTGACACTGTGAAAAAGTCATCTCCTGATGACGAATTTTCAAATTCTTCTTTAATTGTTGACACTTTTCTTTTCTTTGTGAACTCCTCTCCAGCCCTTTTGTTGTTAGATTGAGAAGCTGTCCTACCTGTTAAACTTGATCCTTGGGAACTTGGACTCACTGAACAGTTTTAAACATTGTAACATAATTTAGACCCAAGAAGGGCGATGCTTTTGTTTGCTAAGAAATGCAACGATTTAGACGGCGGATTACCTTGTTCAGTCAGTGGTGCATTTTGTTTTTCATCATTATCCTTTTGGAAGCTCTCTGCAGCTGCTGAAATATGGAGCATTTTTACAGAGGGTACTCACTCTTTCCATCCCCAGGTGTATACTTCCCCTGTTGCCGCATGTTGACCACTGATGAGCCTCTTGAAATGGGAAATCAGAAAAGAAAACCCATTTTGGCCTTATCAGGTGCCAAATGGGCGAGCAGTCTCAAGTATTAAGATGATTAGGATTAAAACTCCTAGCTGATCGCAAACTTTGAGCTTAAACTAATCCTACTTCGTTGTTCAAACTTCTTTTTTTTCACAAATAAGTGATTAGCTTAGGATTCAGAACTTCAAATAAGCTGAAGGCTAAAGAAAATTGACTGATTCTTGAATTATCCATTTACAAATTCCTTTACACTACGAAAAAGTTTAAAAAAAGGGAACGGTTTTAAACTCCAGGAAAGAATAGTGCAAGTACGCAACCTATAAAGTCCATTTGATTTCAAATTTGCTGGGTAATTTCCATTCACTTTCAATACAACTTGTCTCTGAAGCATTTCAAATGCTACTAAACTTCATGTTATTTAAAAATCCCTGAACATTAACTAAAATATGAGTAATATCAATTATTAGTCAATCAACTCTTTCCCAAAAAGATTTATATAATGATAAATATTTTCTTAAAAGAAATTTATGCTAAAAAATCTACCTTGTCAACAGAGATTAATCTTTCCTCGTCCAATGTTTCTGTTTCTCCACACACACACAAACTGATTTTATAATTCATGGAATAATATCAAAGAGATGGGAATTTTCACTAATATTACTGATTTAGATCTTCTCTTTTCACTGATTTATTTCTTAGTTTGATTTTAATTAATTTATAGTAAGGAGTTTACAGTGAGAGGGAGGAGAGAGAGAGAGCAATGAAAAGAAAGAGTATTTGAAAAATCTATGACAATATGACAAATTTCTTACTTAATAAATTTTCTTATTCATGTCAAAATTTTATGAGAAATTTAGCTGGAAATATTAATAATACATATTACCAATATTTAAATTAATATTCAGAGATTTTATGCAACAAATTGAAATCAAGTAACATTTAAGCACATCAGAGTTAGGTTCAATGATAGTGAATTTGACACAAATTTGCAAATAAAAGGACCTCCCATCCTCTTTTCTCAGGTTACACACGCACACACACCCCTCGTTGTTTGATGATTCCTTTTATTTTATGATAGGTTATCATGCAAATCTAATAACGCATTTGAAGTTAAAAGACAAATTTCTACCATTCTAAAGGAATAAATTTTGATAGCTTAAAGTTGGTTATCCATCAAGCTTGTTGACAAGCCTTTTTCTTTTACTTGTTGCATTTAGATTTGTAAAAACGAGCTAAAAGCAACAACATTATATTTCATTAACAAGTGCATCAAAGGAATGACAATTTAATTTCACAAGGAAGAATCTCACTGTTAAGTGATGTGCCTTGCAGCAAAATTAACACTGATGGAAATTTTGTAGGAACTGAATTCCATGATCTACTACTTCTTAACATTAACACAACCAGATGTTTTGTAACAAGATATCAAACAGGCTCAAAAGGTAGAAAGTTGCATTAATATATAATGACAAGCGTGCTCTGTGGTTTTTTTTCCTCATCCCTCTTCATGAACAAAGAACAAGTAACATTGCCGCCACGGGGTGGCTCAGCGGTAAAGGCTTGGAATGGATGGTAAGAGGTCAAGAGTTCGAGTGATGGGTGGAGCATCTTGGTTTGTAATTCCTTTGGGAGGAGTATCAAGGTTTGTAAGTCCTGTTGGAGCCAACGCCGGGAGCCAATACTCACTCTTGTTTCATTTTTCAATTAGTAGTAAATATGGAGAATATTTCATAACCTTGATGTTGTAATAAATTCTAACTCCAACTTATAAATAGCTTGAGTTAAAATAATGAGTAGTGAAAAAATATATTTTAAGTATATTATCTATTTCTAAAACTCTCTCCAATTTTAAGTTTTAGTCGATCAACTTACCGAATTATTATCCCTCGGTCTGTCCTATTGACTTACCATCCATTAGTATGCCTTGGCAATTTACCTTCCGTACCTAACTCCACCAGCTACTATAGACCCCTATTCTAGCTTTCCACATCACCCATCCCAAATTACCGTATCAATTCATATCAGAGCCGGGTTAAATTTCAAATGGCCATAAATCATCAAATCACTTCTGAAATTTTGCAAGAAAGTATGAGAAGTTATTGAAAGACATGAGAATAGCTTTGAGGAGATTCACAACAACTTGCAGGGAACTTGATAGAGCTCCAGTCCCTAAAAGCTTCATAAGGTCAACACTCTAACCTTGAAACTTGTTGAAAAAACCGTTAAGGAAGTTGGAGAAGAATTAGGAGAAGAATCAGGAAATCAAATCATATTTATTTTCTTCCTTTTGTGTATATCTTTTAATTATCACAAACCCTATTCAGGGAACTATATATATGTATACATGTAAGGGTTGTTGATTAATATATATGCAAAACATTATACCCATCCACGCTTCATGGTATCAGAGCTAGGTTAAAACTCTGAAATCCCTTGCATCATCTGAAATCCCATCCTTCACCATGACTGAGAGCACGTCACCCATCATCCAATATCAAACTGAAAATCCAAGTTTCAATGTTGGAATTATTTTAAATGAAACCAACTATGATGTTTGGGCTCAAATTGTGGAGATTCATGTGGCTGCTCGTGAAAAATTAACATATATCCTTAGTGATGATATACCACCAGCAAAAACAAATTCAGCCTACAACAAATGGAACGTTGAAAACCAAAAGGTCCAAGGCTGCTTACTTACATCAATGGCACCAGAATTGATGAAGAGGTATATGAGGTTACCAACGGCTAGAGCAATCTGGAAAGCCCTTGCCAAAGCCTATTATGATGGAGGAGATGAGACACAATTGTTCTCGTTACATCAGCGAGCGTTCATGATACGACAGGCTGGTTGGACGCTTCCAGCGTACTATGACGAGCTATCAGAAATCTTTACAAAATTGGACTATCGCGACAAGGTTTTTATAAAGGAACCAGAGGACATTGTCGCCTACAAAACATCTATTGAAAGGCTAAGAATATACATGTTTCTGAATGGACTTGATGATGAGTATGATCAAGTTCGTAGGGAAATAATTCGCATGGAACCAAAACCGGACCTTGAAGAAACATATGCATATATAAGGAGAGAAGCAAATAGAAAGGCCTTAAGTCGTGGTGATAATACAAATGAAGCCCTTGCAATGTTTACAAAAAAATCAAGGAAACAAAAAGGACAAAAGCAAAAGCTATGGGGTGTATAATGCTGAAACAAAGAAAGTTGGCAGCAGTTTGGAATGCACATACTATGGCTTATCTGGCCACACTTGGGAAAAGTGTTATGAAAGAACCGGGTATCCTCCTTAGTGGGATCCAAAAAAGGCACCAAAACGCAAGAATAAAGCAAATGTTGTGCAAATCAACCTTGCTGAAATGAAACCTGAATGTATGGAGTCCAAAACAGACTTGACTATGAATGTCTCCTCATCTGGTAAGTCTTTGACCTCTCCTACTCTGTCTGGCTCAAATACATGGGTAACTGATTCAGAGGCGACTGAGCATATGACTTATTATCAAACTATGAAAAATTTGAAACCGTCACAAATTAAAAATGTTACCATTGCTAGTGGAGAGAATGTATATGTATTAGGTGAAAGATCCTTAACATTGAATAAATTGAACATTGAAAAAGTTATTGTCATACCATCCTTGAATTATAGTCTTTTATTTGTAGCACAAATAATCAATGCTTTGAATTGTATTGTAATTTTTGGCCTGATTTTTGTGTTTTCAAGGACATCAAGACAAGGCAGAAAATTGGCTCTGGGACTAGAAGAGGCAAATTATACTATCTGGATGTGACGACCACTTCTTCGAAAGCTTTGGCGACGACGTCATGTTTATCAACTAATTTTTCTAGTATTTATGAACTTTGGCTTTTACATAAACAGTTTGGTCATGCATCATTTGGATATTTAAAATATTTATTTCCAAATAATTTTTTGAATTATGAAGTAAAGGATTTGAAATGTGATGTGTGTGAACTTGCAAAAAGCCAACGTGTACCTTTTTCACAAAGCACCACTCGAAGTAAAAAACCTTTCATGTTAGTGCATTCTGATGTTTTGGGTCCGTCACGTGTGTCCACATTAAATGGTATGGTTTGTAACATTTATAGATGGTTTTAGCATAAAAACATGGATTTGCTTGATGAAACATAAAAATGAAGTGGGGGATTTATTTAAGAAATTTTACAACTTGGTTGAAACACATTATCATAAGAAAATTCAAATCCTTAGATCGGATAATGGAGGGAAATTTACTAGTTATGCATTAAAGGATTTTTTGCACTCTAATAGAATAATTCATCAAACTAGTTGTCTTAGTACACCGCAACAAAATGGCGTAGCTGAACATAGAAATAGACACCTATTAGAAATGACTAGATCCATATTAATAGGAGCAAATATGCCTCTATCATATTGGGATGAAGCCATTAATGCATCTACATATTTGATAAATAGGTTGCCGTCACGAACCTTGGGTTTTAAAACACCTTTAGACACTTTATGTTTGCATGTAGAGTCTCCAACACCCATGAATTTACCCCTATGTATATATGGTTGTATTGCTTTTGTACATTTACAAAATGCAGACAAAGGAAATAAATTAGAACCTAGAGCACGAAAATATGTTTTTGTAGAATATGAGATTAATAAAAAAGGATACAGGTGTTATTGTCCTCAACAGAAAAAAATGTATGTCACATTAGATGTTAAATTTCATGAAAATTGTATGTATTATGGTAAGGGGGAGCAAACTACAAGTAAGGGGGAGAGCATCACAAAGACTAGTAATTTAGAGTACTTGCAGTTGGGAAATAATGGATTTGAAAATGAGTTAGGAAATGATATTGCACAAGATGACAAAAATGAATTTAATGAATTTGAAAGTCACGTGCATGGACCACCCACATCAATAACATGCACACATGAAAATGAATTTGAAAATGAATTTGAAAATGAACCATGTTCATATACTTAAATGAATATGGAAGTCACCCAGAAGTATTTTTTGAAAATGAAAATCAACTTGAAAAATTTAAAACAAGTGATATACATGAGTTATGTACGTCTCTCGGAACTGAAAACGAAGAGGAAGATAGTATAATTAAGTCTTCTAAATCAGTGCAAACACTGCCAAGTCAAGATGACCAAGTAAGTACAAAAATTCTTCCAAATAGTAGTAACCGTGGAAAACCCAAACAGTCATATGAACCCACTCTTTCCTCTACACCAAAGTATCCTATTGCTAACTATGTATCTTAAGGGAATCTCAGTCTTTTTTGAATCAAATATCTACTGTAGATGTTCCTAATAGTGTGCAGGAGGCGTTGGAGGATGCTAGATGGAGGAATGCAATGGAAGAAGAAATGAGTTCACTTGAAAAAAAATAAAACATGGGAGATTGTTGATTTACCCGATGGAAAAAAGCTAGTGGGATATCGGTGGGTGTACACAGTAAAATATAAAGCAAATGGTGAAATTGAAAGATTTAAGGCAATGTTAGTAGCAAATGGGTATAGTCAGAAGTATATGATAGATTATGAAGAAACATTTGCACCAGTTGCCAAGATCAATACAACACGTATATATGATTCCCTTGCAGGGAACTTGATAGAGCTCCAGTCCCTAAAAGCTTCATAAGGTCAACACTCTAACCTTGAAACTAACTTGCAAGTGAATTTTTTTGGCAATGAACAAGCCATGGTGGATGTACCTCAAGATGCAACCATCACAGTTTTGCAACCTAAGCTACTTGCCACCACAAAGGAACTAGGCCTCCAATGGCTGATTGGATCCCATTTTTCCATTCCTTCACAATTATTCCCACCTTCAGATGTATCCATTACTTGAAAAACTCTCCCTTCTATGAGTATAATAAGGAATCTGAAGATGCTCAAGTGCTGCTACTGAAAGGATTTGATGTGATCAAATCATTAATTGTTGGAAGCTTTGATTTTGAAAGAATTGCTCACAAGGCTATCAATACTGCTTGTCAAATGAGGAAGCTTCTCCCTTATGGAAGAGAGTTGGGGAATCAAGAAATCGTTGGAGTCGCTGATTTGGATACTAGCCACATTCATTATTTTCTCTCAAGAGGCCATCCATTTGATGCGGAGAGGATGTTCTCGCATGCAACTGAGTAACAATTGTCAAACTATTTGATACGGTGCGTTTAAGTGGAAGGACTCACCTCTGTCAAAACGGTGCGCTGAAGCTTTATACGGTGCGTCGCTTGAGTCTTCTTCCAGGATGGTTGGCGAGACCCCTCTGTTACTCAACAAACTCCACAGCTGGCTCTA
>CAOGCB010840808.1:0-19119 GCA_948266635.1 Cnidoscolus chayamansa | reverse complement strand
CACAAGTTCAAGTTGTTGTTGTTTTGAAAAAATATGAAATTGATTGTATATTTTGTTTATTAATGTTCTATCTAAATTGCTCAAATAAAAAATTAATAATTATTTATATCTCTATACTCTTAAACATATATATATATAAAGTTGATTTCAACATGAAAGTTATAAAGACTCTTGATCTAATTCAAAATCTAACTGGTCTGGTGACAAGAGCTCGAGCTAAAAGAATCAAATAGCAAGTCGCGCTCGCGAATGGAACTTGAAGAAATGCCAAAATACATCATGATCTTTACATGTTTTGGAGATGAAGAAAAAGGCTTCTTGAGAGGGGCTCATACATAGGCCAAATCTTGCATACAAGTCTGGGCTGAATTTTACTACTAGTTTGGGCCGAATTTTACTTTTTTGAAGTCCATCCTTATCATGGACGAATTTTAAGATTTTGTTTTAATTCCTATTTATTTTCCTAATTTGTTTAGGATTTTTGTTTCCTAGTTTGTCTAGGATTTTGTTTCCTAAATTGTTTAGGATTTGGTTTCCTAGTTTATTTAAGAATTTATTTTAATTCCTATTTAGTTTCCTAGTTTGTTTATGATTTTCTTTCCTAAATTGTTTAGGATTTTTATTTCCTAATTTATTTAGGATTTTGTTTTAATTCTTAGTTTCCTAATTTATTTAGGATTTATGCCTTTCACTATATAAAGGGCATAATATGTATGTAAAAGGATATTATTAATGATCATTAAATTTTAATTAAAATTGTGAGAGTTTTTCTTCATGAGTTCTTGAAGAGACTTTTATGAACTTATCAAGGGATTTCCTTGTGGCGTTCAAAATCTGACTTATCAATCAATCCTCCATCATTGATTGTGGCGTCTTTCTTATACCAAGGTTCACATCTACCATAGGTGTTGGGTTGAGGTTACATCGTAAACTTGAAAGATCTTGGAAAAACTATTCCATATTTGATTTCGGGTTTCGTCGCAATTGTCGGCGGAGTTCGTATCAATTGACCTCTAACTTAGTCTAAAAGACAATCATCTCTAAAATTAGATCTAATTATAACGGTTTTGTTCGAATTATAACACAGTACAATCTAGAAAGTGGCAAAAAAAATCAAAGAGTTTTAACCAATAACACCAAAGATAAGTATAAAAAAAATTATACTAAAGAATCCTATTCAAAGAGGATTACAACTCAAAAAATAGACTAAGACACTAGTCCTACAAATGCCTTAAAGAAATTAAAAAATTTTAGGTACACATTCTAATTCTAATCCAAATTCAAGAATTCAATATTCTATCTTCTGATTTTTTATAAACTTTCTAGAGATTTCTTATGTTTTTGCTAGAACTTTTATTGACTTAGAGTTAGAGCATTTTTATTTTATTTTGTAGTTCTAGTCATTAGCACACATTGAATAAATTTTTTAGAGTCTCATCACTGAGTGACTCTCGAAAGTCGTTTTTATATCACATCAATAGAAATGACATAAATAAGATCATAGTTTGAAGAATTTCATTATTGAATTTATCTCAAACTTCAACCTTTATAGTAGTTGTTGCACGAAGGAAGGAGAGTAAAAATTGGTTTTATACAACCGGAATCTAATCTAAGGGCAAACTATATTTATAGTTTGGGATTTGGATAGATTCATTTTTTTTTATAGAAAACTATTAGACCAATTAGATTGCAAAATCAAAATATTTGAACTAAATCTAGAGTTGCCATTGGATTAAGTTGCTGAATAAAAATTTCATTTCACGTAATTCGGTTTTTAAACGAGTCAAATTCAAATTTATTTTTTAATAATAATTTAGTAAATGTGGTTAGATGCAAAGCTAAATTAGTAGCTCAATCAAGAGGAATGTATTAATTTTGATGAGACATTTGCTCCGATTGTTGAACTTGAAGCTATTAAGATGATAGGTGCCTTTGCTTCTACAAAAAATTTATACTTTATCAAATGGATGTCAAAAAGTATCTTTCTAAATAGATATTTTAATAAAGAAGTGTGTGGTATACAAAATTCAAATTTGAAAGACCATGAACATCCAAATTATGTATATAATATAATATATTATTATCAAATAATAAAAAAAATTATAGGATATTAACTTTATTAGTAACAAAATAATATCTAAGAATTAGTCTTTATATCCTGATTTATTATCAATTTTGTTGATTATAATTATTTTTTAAGATGTTGATATCATGATAAATAAATAAGAATTATTATAATTTTATAAAAGATATATATAAAGATTACACATAATTAGATACATGCATATGTAATATAGTAAAATATATAAGATGAAATAAACTTATCTCAAATGAAATAAGAAAATCAAGCTTGAAAGAAAATCGTACTTTGAACAAGATCGAACTTGGAACAATATTGAACTTGGAATAAAATCGGACTTATAACATTTTATAAAATATGATAAATAAGAAATATGGAATATAACAAGAATAAGAAAAAAATGAAAATTGTGAAAATATTTTTTTATTTAATTAGGTGCTCTAATTTTTGCATGAGACATTTATTTATAGGGTATTAACCATTAAGACTATAACATATATTACGAATGGGATTAATACATTTCAATTAAAAATTTTAATGAATTGGTTTAATTTCAGTTTAATTGGATTAGTTATTCGGTCAACTCAATCTAATTTTATTACAGTTTTTATAAGAATTTTAATTTTTAATTTGATTTGATTTTTTGTGTTAAAAAAAATCAATTTTATTTTTTTTATAATTTAATCTAATTCAAACTATTTTTCATTTTCAATATAATTTTTTTTTATGGATTTTAATATAATTTTATTTTTTTTATTTTATAAATGTGAACTTATATTTTATCATTTTGATATATATAATTTTGATTTTGATTCAAATCAAAATTATTAATTTAATTTAATTTTTTTTAAATTTAATTTAATTCGATTCTAAATATATATATACTAATTCAAAATGGAATCGTCCCGACATGGGAGACTATCCATAGAATTAGCGAGACTTCTCGTGGGTCATAATTATGATGGCTTTTCTTGCCTAACTAGTGATAGCCACTTCCCGTTTTTCTAAACTTCAAATTCAAAAGAATTTCAAAAAATTTAAATTTAATTTTTTTAAATATTAAAATTTAAATTATTTTGAATTTAAATTAAATATTTATATATTTAATTTAATTTATTTAATAAAAAATCGTAATAATTAAATTCTTATCTATTAAATCTCAAATATATCTAGAAACTAATTTATAATATTAATAATTTTTATTTTTAAAATAATAAATATCTCTAAAAAATATAAATTTAATATTAAATAATTTTAATTAGATTTACATTTATGATTTGACTAATAAATAAATAAATTTTCAAATATTCATTATTTAAATATTTATAAATTTAAATTTAATTTATTTACTAAATAAATTTAAATATTAAAAAATATTAAATTAAATAAAAAATAGAAATGAAAAACTTATCCTAATAAATGGAAATAAGCAGCGGTGGTCCTCCAAAATTAGTGGCGGATTACGATGAAGCATTTGGATTTTTGTCGATGGCGGCCAAAGTGTTCGTCGGCTAACATTGTTTGAAACTGCACGGCACTTGAACGTGTCGTTTTTATTAAAGAACATTGAATATGAAGCATTACAATTTTCAGAATTATCGCAAATTGTAATTGTTCTCATCTTATGTTTTAATTAGTCAGCGCATGCAAATCACATGTCAATATCATAATTTTATATTTAATATTAATTAATTAAAATATATTATATTTTGTGAAATTAATTTTTTTATTGTCTTATCAAATAAATCATTAATCACTATAAAAATATTTATATTATTTAATCTTAAATATTTATATATAAATTATTAGTGGACAAGTTAATTGAATTATAATAAATATTATTGAGAATCATTTTTTTTATATTTAAGTAAAAATAAATTTTAGAAAGTACTATTTAATTTTTTTTATATTTTATAATTTTTAGACACTAAAAAAATGATATAAAACAAAATAACTTTCTAGTCAAAGGAAAAAAGTTATATTTTTTAAAAAATGTTTTTTCAAAGAGAAAGTGACTTTTTAGATTTTCTAACAGTTCTGTTAGTATCTTTATATAAATGTAATAGTTTGAATTTAATTTTTACATTATTATTTGTTAATCCCATGAACTCAAAGGATGTATTTTGATGATTACAAAACTTAAAAAATTTGTGCATTTTTTCATAAGTAAATACAAAGATAAGAGAAATAAAAAGTATGGATGATCAAGTTATTGAATCAAGTATTTGAAGAAAATAGTTGAAGTATAAATAAAAATTAGAATTAATGTAAAAAAAAAAACTGTGAAATACCAAAAATAAAAAGTAAGTTTTTAAAAAATTAGAACCACTGAGTTGAAAGTAGAACCTAGACCTTCAAAATTAGAAGTTCTACTTTTATAATCTAGAAGTTCTACTTTTACAATCTCAGGCTCTAAAATCAACTCCGGAGGACATTTCACTATATTACAAAAATAACGGCTAACTCTTTTTCAAAATCTACTTTTCACCTACCAAATCTTTTTCAAATGACTAATTTTTATCAAGACTCTATATAAATAAAAATATCTCTCGTTTATTTTTAAAAAGAGCATTTACACTTAAGAGAAAAAAATCATTACAGCAAAAGCCTTGAGCATTTATTCTTAAGCATTGATTGAGCTTTCTTTGACAAATCCAACTCTTCTTCATCTTTATAGCTTCAGTTGTAGAAAGAAAAAAAAATAAGAGTTAATTTCTTCATCTACCAAAACCTACTTAAGTTTGTTTGCAAGCTTGAAATAGTTTGTGTTTTGAGTGTTTAGTGAGAAACACTTGTGAGAGGTTACAAAAGCCTAGAAAACTTGTGAAAGGTTATAAGAGCAAAGAAAACTTGAGAATGTTACAATATCCTTGAAAACTTGGAAATATTGTAAAGGCTTGTTTCTTGCCATTCAATAGAAACCATAATAGAGTAACTTCTCAAAGGGAGACTTTGGGAGAGTGGACGTAGACAGGAAGGCCAAACCACTATAAATCTCTTAAGTTCTTATTCTCTTTCCTATCTTTTATTTTTGCTTAAATATATGCTTGATTGATTTGTGTGTATATTTATTTTTACTGAATTTTACTCTAACAGATAATATATATGCACTCTATGTTCATAAAGAATATTGCTTGTTGCATTCTTCACAAACAGAGTTCTGAAATTCCTGACAGTCTAAAACTGAGTTTTGAAAGTTCTAGTTTTAACAAAATCTGAGATTCATAAAAAAGTCACTTTAGAGTTTAGAGCAGGAATTTAGAATTTTAAAAAATATCAAAAAGGTCCAATTGACTCCCCTTTTGGACCTACATAAGGGACCAATAATTGGTATAAGAGCCTAACTCTACTTAAGGTCAACCATCGTAGAGAAGATCCATCTAGAAATATTCTCATGGTTAGCTCATCTAGTAATTCTGCAGGAATTCCTACCCCATTGGCTAAAGGACAATCTATTGCACGACCACCACTTTTTAATAGCACACACTACTTTTTTTTGGAAAACTAGGATGAGAAATTTTATACAATCTATAGACATTGAGGCTTGGAAAGTTATACAAAGTGATCCATATGTACCACATAGAGAAAATGATTTCTTTGAGAAAACTCCATATGAATACACAAATGAGGATTGGAGAAGAATCTCCATAAATGCAAAAGCAATTAATATACTTCACTGTGCCCTTGATTTCAATAAGTACAACAGGATTTCAGGATGTGAATCTGGCAAAGAAATTTAGGATAAGTTGAAGGTGACATATGAATGTACAAGCCAAGTAAAAGAAACCAATGCCAATATTCTGGTATGAGATTATGAGCTACTTTAGATGAAGGATGGTGAAACAATTGCAGAAATGAGCACAAGGTTTATTGACCTTATAAACTTACTCAAAGCACCTTTGTAAGACTTTTGAAGAAAAAGAAATTGTCAACAAAGTTCCGAGATCCTTACCAAGATCATGGGAGGCAAAGATCACAGTAATCTTTGACACAAAGGACTTCTTTAGATTCAGGTATGATGAACTAATTGCTTCTCTAATTGCCCATGAAATGATATTTAAAAAAGATTTATAGGAAAAAGAAAGTTCCAAAAAGGGAATTGCTCTGAAAATTCATGAAGGGAAAAAGAAAGTTGCTACATTCAATGTTGAAACTAGTGACTCATATGATTTATCAAGTCATGATGAAAAGATGGCAATGCTTGCAAGAAAGTTTAGAAAAGCCTTTAAGAGAGGATGAGGAAAATACAAAAAAATTTTCAAAAAATATTCTTCAAAGGAGGATACATATGGCAAAAAAGAAACAAATGAAACAGAAGTGTGCTATGAGTGCAATAAATTGGGACACATCAAACCAAATTGCCCTAGATTAAGGAAAAAGAAGAAAAGTAAAGAAGAAAAGGACAAAATGGCAATGGCAGCAACATGGAATCCCAGTGACAGTTCTACAAGTGATGAAGACAACAACAAAAAAATAGCAAATATCCGCTGCATGGCACTTGAGGAACTTGAAGAAATTGCCAGAAAAGAAGACTATATGAGGTACACATACTTAACAAGTCTAACTTAGTTGATTTAGAGTTTGCCTTTGCCCATGTATTTAGTAAGTATAAATCTTATAAGAAAAAATGTGAAAAACTAAAACTAGAAATTGATAACCTAAAGTCAAAAAATCAATCAATAAGGACTGAATGTGCATGCTTAAAAAGAAACAATGACTGCTTTAGTGAACAAAATACTATAATAAGTATAATAAAAGAAAACTTAGAAAAATAAAAAACTTCATACTTAAAATTACTAAATAAAAATAAATCACTGGAAGCTAGAATAGAATTATTGACCAATGATTTAGCTAAATTTACTAAAGGGAAACAAAACTTAAATGCTCTACTATGATCATAAAGGTTTGAAATTCAACCTATTGAGTGTAAGTCAATTGTTGATAAAGGATACAAGGTAACTTTTCACTCTACATACTGTGAAATTTATGATTCTCTTAGTAAGAGTTTATTTGTGAGTTCAAGAATAGACAATGTCTATTTGATAAACATAAATATGATTAAAGAAAATATTTCAAAATGCTTTATGACCCTACATGAAAATCCTCTATTATGGCATAAAAAAATTAGGTCATGCAAGCATGCATATTCTTTCAAAATTATCAAGAAAAAATTTAGTAATAGGACTTCTAAAAATTAATTATGAAATCAATTACACATGTAGAGAATGTTCTTTAGGAAAACATATAAAATCTTATTTTAAATAAAAAGAGTTATTTCTACAAATAGACCTTTAGAACTTCTACATTTAGATCTTTTTGGACTAGTGATACCTACAAGTCTAGGTGGAAAATCATATGCACTAGTAATAGTAGATGATTATTCTAGATTTTCATGGGTACTTTTTCATAATCACAAAGATGAAAGATTCAAATCATTTGAAGCCTTTTGCAAAATAGTTCAAAATGAAAATGGATATTACATTACATCATTGAGAAGTGATGATGGTAAAGAATTTGAGAACTCTTCATTCAAAAGCTTTTGCACTTTACTTGGTATTTTTCATAATTTTTCTGTTCCAAAAATACCAAACCAAAATGGAGTTGTGGAAAGGAAAAATAGGACTTTACAAGAAATGGTAGAGCAATGCTTTATGAAAATAATTTGCCAAAGCATTTTTGGGCAAAAGCCATAAACACTTCATGCCACATTATAAATAGAGTCAACATTAGAGCTATTTTGAAAAAGACTTCATATGAACTTTGGAAAGGAAGAAAGTCAAATATTTCCTATTTTCATGTGTTTGGATGTAAATGCTATATTTTGAATGACAAAAAAACCTTAAAAAATTTGACAGCAAATCTAGTGAAGAAATATTTCTAAGGTATTCAAACCATAGCAAAGCATATAGAGTATTCAATAGGAAGAGTAAATTCATGTTACCTTTGATGAATCTAACTCAAATGGACCAATAGTGTCCACCAATGATGAGAATGAACATATTTTTCAGCAAAATTATAACACACTTGATGAAAATCTAATAGATGGTGAGGAACATCAAAATTCAAATTCTAGTCAAACTCAAAGTGATCAAAATAACTGTCTCCTGCCAAATATAGAAGAATTACAAATAAATGAACCTCAACAAGAAGACCTACCTTAAGAGTGGAGGTATCATAAAGATCACTCATGAGAAAATATCATAGACAACCCATCTCAAAGAATGATGACAAGTGCACAAATTAGATGATACTTCGGTAATGTAGCTTTCATCTCAAAATAAGAACCAAAAAATTATGAAGAGGCTCAAAATGATGAAAATTGGATTATTGCTATATAAGAACTTCATCAATTTGAGAGAAATAAAGTATGGACACTTGTTCCTAAACCCAAGAACCATTCAATTATTGGTACAAAATGGGTATTTAGAAACAAGATGGATGAAAATGGAAATGTGATAAGAAATAAAGCTAGACTAGTAGCTCAAGGATATAACCAAGAGGAAGGGATAGATTTTGAAGAAACTTTTGCACCTGTAGCTAGAATAGAAGTTATTACAATGCTATGTGCTTTTTCATGCTACAAAGATTTCATCTTATATCAAATGAATGTGAAAAGTGCTTTCTTAAATGGCTATATTGATGAAGAAGTATATGTTGCTCAACCACCTAGATTTGAAGATCCTATTTATCAAAATCATGTCTACAAACTTACTAAAGCACTTTATGGATTGAAACAAGCTCCTAGAACTTGGTATGAAAGACTTAGTAAATTCTTATTGAAAAATGAATTCATTAGGAGAAAGGTTGATACCACAATTTTTATCAAAAGAGAAGAAAATGATATGCTTATAGTTCAAATTTATATGAATGATACCATTTTTGGTGCTACTAACAAATCTTTATGTCAAAGCTTCTAAAAAATCATGCAAAATGAGTTTGAAATGAGCATGATGGGAGAGCTAAATTTCTTCCTTGGTCTACAAATCAAACAACTCAAAGATGAAATCTTCATCAATCAATTAAAGTATGTGATGGACATGCTCAAAAAGTACAAAATGAGTGGGATGAAGAGCATAGGAACACCTATGAACTCAACTATCAAAATAGACAAGGATGAAGATGGTAAGAATGTAGATCAATAGACATATCAAGGTATGATTGGTTCTCTCTTATATCTTACTTCATTTAGACCAAATATACATTTTAGTGTATGCCTTTGTGCAAGATTTCAATCATGCCCTAATGAGTCACATTTGATAGTTGTTAAAATAATTTTTAGATATTTGATTGGAACATCTCACATTGGACTATGGTATCCTAAAAACAAATGGCTTAACCTAATAGGATATAGTGATTCTGATTTTGCTGGAAGCAAAATGGATAGAAAGAGCTCTTCTAGCACATGTCAATTTCTAGGACACCCACCCATTTCTTGGCATAGTAAGAAATAGACATCAATAGCTCTTCCATAGCAGAAGCATAATATGTGGCTACTGGAAGTTGTGTTGCACAAATTTTGTGGATGAAACATCAACTAGAGGATTTTGGATTAAGTTTCGATCAAATCCCTATTAGATGTGATAATACTAGTGCAATAAATCTATCTAAAAACTCAATCCAACATTCTAGAACTAAGCACATAGAAATTAGACACCATTTTATTAGAGATCATGTACATAATGGAAGTATAAAACTAAGTTTGTCAAGTCACAATAACAAATTGCAAACATCTTCACTAAACCTTTAAATAAAGATATCTTTTGTAAAATAATAAGATAATTAAGGATGAGTGAACCCTTTGAAAAATAGAAGTAATAGTGGTCACAAGTATACTCCATAAAAGAAAGGCAAAAATCACATAAGCTTACGGACAGATAAAAGTTTATCAGTCTAAATTCGCATTTTAGAACTTCTAAAAACCAATTTTAGAACATATGAGAAACACTCAAATAGGTTCTCCAGAAATCAAGAAGATATAACATAGAAAAATATCCTATATCAAAAAAGGAAAAGGAAGAACACACCTATTAAAGAAGAAAGGCTTTGCTCGAAATCATTCTTCAAGTGATAAGGCAGTAAAGTCTTTAAAAGAAAAACTTCAAGAAATATTTTGGAGATAAAGGAACAAAATTTCTAAGAAGAGTATCAATCTCCAAAAATATAAGAAATGGGAAGAAATAATCCTACAAATGAAAAATGGAGGGAAAACTAAAATTTCTCCTTCACATAAAAGACACGTGGCAAGCAAGGGACATGACAGCACAACAAGAACTGACATATCCCTATTGCACAAGTCTCTTTCAGCCGTCCGAGTCAGACGCTT
The DNA here is from genome assembly GCA_948266635.1 of Cnidoscolus chayamansa. Lineage (NCBI taxonomy): Eukaryota > Viridiplantae > Streptophyta > Magnoliopsida > Malpighiales > Euphorbiaceae > Cnidoscolus > Cnidoscolus chayamansa. The sequence goes on along the minus strand of CAOGCB010840808.1, from coordinate 8,716 downwards.
CTAGTCAGTCTTTAAAAACCAAAGCTTTCCCTCTTAAGCTTTATCCCATTACTTTACTCCCTATTTAACACAGAAAAATCGCCAAAGGAAGAAACTGCACAAGTGACGATTTCCGAAACAAGTCTGTCCCTTTTTCTCCGTCGTCTTCTCTCTCTCTAGACACAATCTCAGAAACTGCATGCACAATTGTTAAACAAGAAAAACACTTAAAGTCTCGGTTAGGGTTTCAGTAACTTGCTTCTCTGAGTTTGTTCATTCATTAATAATTAAGGTATGTTTCTCAACTTCATCTGATTCTTTCTGGTTAACAAAATACAAATTTAAATATTTTGAGAAATCAGAAATTCTGAGAACAACTTTCCCTAAACATAATAATCTTTTGTGTTAGCAAAAATGGTGAGGATGAAGAGAATTGTGAACAATCCTAAAGGGAAAACCCCCATGGAACTTGAGGAGCAAGAAACATATAGCTCCATCGAATCTAATGAAAGTCTAGTTGCCAAGAAAATGAGGAGCTTCAAGAGGATTTCCAAAGCACACCAAACTGGTGTACGCATAACTAAACCTAATGAGATATCTAGGGAACATGAATCCTCTAAGAGTCAATCACAAACATCTAGTCACTCACCTATTGTTAGTACATAAAAGATTATCCCTGCTAGGTGCATTAACTGGAATGTGTACGATGAGTTTAACACCAACATTAGAAAAATGATTTGAGTATCAAGGATGGATGAAATTTATGTCATTTAGAGGGTTAATCTATGATGAACTGGTTCACAGCTTATATGATAGCATGATGATAACAGAGATAAACACTCATTCACAGTCAAACTGAATAATGCCACATATAGGATTGACCCTTATACCATAGCTGAATCATTTAGGATTCCTGAGCATGGTACCAAAATTGAGAGTTTTAGAGAAGTAAATCAGTTTAGAGATTTTAAGGAAAAAGATTACTCCCACTGATACAGCATCCCATGAACTGCATAATGCATTGTTGTTAAACCTAGAGACTAGAATCCTACACTTTTTTATCATCCACTACTTATGTCCTAGAATAGGGAGTCAGACTTATGTAAGCAAGTTAGATGCCTGTTTGCTATGGCATCTTGTAGAAAGAGTCAAATTTAATCTCCCTTACTTAATTTTCAAGATGATGATTAAAAGTTCATCAGTTAGGGACTTCCATATGCCCTGTGTCTCACTATGTTCTTCTCCTTGAACTCTATTCCTCTTCCTTTGGGTTCAAAGAAATTGGTTGAACTCAAGGAGACATTTATGAGCCATAAGAAATCTGAAAAGGCAAATAGCAATGATGATAGTATGAGTGATAGTGAATCCAGCCTAGGATCACAGAAAACTAGAAAAGGAGAAGAACACTCCTATGTTGGTCACTCAAATGAAGGAGATGATGTGCCCCTCAACAATTTGTTTAAAAATACCAAACTTAAGAGAAAGTAGATTGAGTTGAACCAAGTCATCACATTGCTTCATCAGATGGATAAGACAATAAACTTGGTTGTTGCACAGAATTGTCAAATTTTAGACCTATTAACCACTGCTTCCAAAACTAGAGCAGTTCCCTCTTCTGATGCAAGTCCATCTCATCAAAATATGATTGCTGATCCATCTCCTGAGGAGTAGGAACTTTCAAAGTCCACTTTTGAAAAATCTTCTCCCGGTTCAGAAATTCCTTCTCTAGATGTTCTTGAAGGCCAGTCAAGTCCTATCCATGAATCCAAAACCTCTCCTACAGTTTCTCCAACTACTGCAACCACCCCTCCAGTCAGAAGGACACATATCAAGAAGGTTGCATTCAAGAATACTTAGCCACCTTACCAGGAAGAGCAAAAGAATCTCAGCAAAATCCATTCAGTGATGAAGCTTCTGTCTCTCCCTTCTGTGATGAGTGACAAAAAGGGAGAGTATATCTATGCATAACCAATCCTCATCATTACTAAACCTTGTTTTTAATTTCTTTTAAAGTATGGAACAAATTAGGAATAATCAAATTTTATTTCAAGTTTCTTTTTATGTGTCTTCACATAACTGACATTACTTTAATTTACAGAATTTCAGAAAACTTGATTATCATTTTCAGGAGGAGCTTAATATCGTATTTTATATAGATATACACTTGATAGAAAGCATAAAAATAGGGGGAGCATAAAGAGGTTCCTAAAGTTTTGTCATCATCAAAAAGGGGGAGAATGTTAACCCCATAAACTCAAAGACTATATTTTGATGATTATAAAACTTAAGAAACCTGTGCATTTTTCACAAGCAAATATGATGACAAGAGGAATAAAAAGTATAGATGATCAAGTCATTAAATCAAGCCTTTGAAGAAAATAGTTAAGTATAAATAAAAATTAGAATCAATGTACAAAGATAAGGAAAGCTGTGAAATGCCAAAAATAAAAATTAAGTTTTTACAAAACTAGAACCACTGAGTTGAAAGTAGAACATATACTTTCAAAACTAAAAGTTCGACTTTTACGATCTAGAAGTTTTACTTTTACGATCCCATATTCTAAAAGCAAGTCAGGAGGACATTTCACTAGATTATAAAAATAACGGCTAGCTCTGTTTCGAAATCTACTTTTCACCTACCAAATCTTTTTCAAATGGCTAGTTTTTATCAAGACTCTATAGAAATAAAAATCTATCTCATTTATTTTTAAGAAGAGCATTTACACTTGAGAGAAAAATTTATTACAACAAAAGCTTTGAGCATTTATTCTTGAGCATTGATTGAGCTTTCTTTGGCAAATCCAACTCTTCTTCATCTACCAAAATCTACTTAAGGTTGTTTGCAAGCTTGGAATAACTTGTGTTTTGAGTGTTTAGTGAGAAACACTTGTTAGAGGTTACAAGAGCCTAGAAAACTTGTGAGAGGTTACAAGAGCCTAGAAAACTTGAGAATGTTACAAGATCCTTGAAAACTTGGAAAGATTGTAAAGGCTTGTTTCTTGCCATTCAAAAGAAACCATAGTGGAGCAACTTCTCAAAGGGAGACTTTAGGAGAGTGGACGTAGGCAAGAAGACTGAACCACTATAAATCTCTTGAATTCTTATTCTCTTCCCTATCTTTTATTTTTGCTTAAATATATGCTTGATTGATTTGTGTCTATATTTGTTTTTACTCTAACAGATAATATATATGCACTCCGTATTCATAAAGAATATTGCTTGTTGCATACTTCACAAATAAAGTTCTGAAATTTTTGACAGTCTAAAATTGAGTTCTAAAAATTATAGTTTTAACAAAATTTGAGATTCATCAAAAAGTTACTTTAGAGTTCAAAGTAGAAACTTAGAATTTTAAAAAATATCAAAAAGATCCAATTCAGCCCTCTTGAACCTACATAAGGACCAATATTATTAATAATAAAATAAATTATTTTTTAAAAAAAATAAATTTTCAATAAATTATTTATTTTAAAATTTATAAGTTATTTATATTTTTTTAATTATTTATATATTTTACTTAATAATTCATACAAAAATATTTAGAATTATTTAATATAAAATTTATAAATAAAATATTCTCCTACTAATTCAAATTAAGTATCATAATTTTTATGATGGCAGCTCAAATAATATAGAAAAATTAATTGGTAAAATATTATCGACTGTTTACCGACCGTTTACAGACTATTTAAATTATCGACACTAAAATTATCGACCATTTACCAATGATATGTCGTAATTATATTTTCAACTTTCTTGTAATGTATATTAATACAATATCAATATCATTTGATTATAAATTCAGAGCAATAATTTTTTCAAATTCGCTACTATTATTTCATGGTCTAACTTTTGACTGAGTTGATTAACAGAGTCTAAGTAATAAATTTCTCTTGTCTAAACATACCATTTCTGTAGCCTCCACCCAAGAATATGCATTCTCCATGTTCATACATAATTTTTCTATTTCAATAAACACTGTATATATCTCAATTTCATTCTCATTTTTCCATCACAATTTTCATTCCACTACCTTCTTCTGAAAAATTAATCTTAAGATGAGAAAAGATTATGTACCCATCATCGTAGCCATTTTGATGGCTGCAGGAGCCATCCCTAATAACGTAGTTGCTCAGAATTGTGGTTGTTCGACCGATCTCTGCTGTAGTCAATACGGCTACTGTGGCACAGGTGACCCTTACTGCGGCCAAGGATGCAGAGAAGGTCCTTGCTATGCTACACCTACCCACACCACACCATCCGGTGGTAACAATGATATTTCGGTGGCTGATGTTGTTACTCTTGATTGATAGATTGAAATCCTAAATTAAGTCATGGATCAATCATGTCAAATCATCGAGAAATTAAATAAGAACGAAAGCGTACCTGTATTGGCTTTGATAATTCTTTGTTTGAATCAAGTTGTTGATTGCTTTAAGATAGCTTGATCTTCCAGTATATGAGATCGCCAATTTTGGGTTTCTCTTTAAGGGAAAAAGAAACTCTTGATCTATATCTGTATACTGGGACCATAGCCCTTTATATAGATTCATAAATGTCTATTTTGACCCTTTAACAAAATAGAATTTGATGTCAAATTGGCAGCTACACTTTTAATCCTATTATTAAATTAGAATCTCAATAGTCAACAATTCTAATTTGATCACAACACTAATTTAACTATTTAATATGATTGCATACGCATTTAATATATTTACATACGTAAGCCCACACTTAGTAATTTATTAGAATATAAATTCTAACAATCTCCCACTTGGGCTAACATATGTTACCTGAAAAATGTGTATATCTTATGAGCTCAAAATTGCAGTCACACACAAGATGCCCTGAAAAATCTTGTCCATTGATTATATCAACGAAGAACTGAATGGACAGTCGTCACATTCATTATGACTCAATCCACCATCAATCACATACATCAATATTTTCAAATGGCATAGATCAATTATAGGAGTGTAGCATGGAAACTTCATGCAATGTGATCTTTTCATGCCTGTTTCCAACTGGTCCTCCTTTATTGAGATCAAACATAATATATATATATATATATATATATATATATATATATATATTTATATATGTTCATACAGAATGTACTGAAAACTGAATACTTTATTTTTCTGCAGAAACTGAATTATAACATGAATATATCCATACATAATAGAGCATCTAGTACTAGAAAAAATATATAAACAAACTCCCACTGAAACTAAATATTCTTAAATAGTGTGATACCCATTTTAGCAATATGCTCATGAAAGACCTTCGGTATCACTCCTTTAGTAAGCGAATCCGCAATCATGGAGTTTGTTCCAATATGCTCTATGGATATCTGTCCACTCTGTACTCTCTCCCTTACAGCTAGAAATTTTATCTCAATATGTTTCGAAATAGAAGAGCTTCTATTATTATTGGAGAATAACACAGCTGAGTTATTGTCACAATATAATTTTAGTGGCTTTTCAATACTACCCATAATCCGTAATACTGCGATAAAATTCCTCAACCATAGTCCATGATTGGATGCCCCGTAGCATGCTATGGTGGAGGTGGCTATATAAGAGTTTGTTTTGCACTCTTCCATGAAATAGCACCTTCAGCCAAAAGATAAATGTAGCTTGATGTGAATTTTCTATTGTATTGGCATCCATCAAAGTCAGAATCAAAATACCCAATGATCTCCAGATAATCTGACCTTTTATATATGAGCATGTAGTCCTTTGTTCTCTGAAGATATCTCATAACCCTCTTGACTAAGTAAAGCCCTTAGTTACAAGACGTGCCTTATACCTTTCCACATCACCTTTAGAATCCCTTTTCGTCTCAAATATCAATTTGCAACCAATGGGCTTCTTTCCTTCAGGTAATGGGGCAAGATCCCAAACTTGATTGTCTTGCATGGACTTGTACTCCTCATTTATTGCCTCAATCCACTTATGAGAGTTGGGATCCTGTATGGCATGAAGAAAGTGACTGGATCATCATCCATCATGCTTTTAGTATCCTCATGTTCCTGAAGAAATACTATATAATCATCTGGAATAGCACTTCTTCTCTCCCTAGTAGACCTCCTTAAAGGCACAAGTTCTTGAGGTTGTTGAGTTTGAACTTGAGGAAGAACAACTTCTTCATCCTAATGGAGAAGTTCTTCAACATTGTCTTGTATTTGATCCGAAATTGCTTCTAAAATAGTGACAGGTTTGGGAACCTGGACACTCCTTAAAGACAATGTTTCTAACCTTATTTCTCCCCAAACTCAACATCCTCAATTCCCTTCTCAAAAATAGACTTGGTAGTAGGATTATAAAACTTAAAACCCCTAAATTGCTCAGAGTAACCAATAAATAATAACTAATATGCTCATAATCCACATTACAATAAAATATCATTATTGAGTTTAAAAAAAATAGTAAACAAGATACCAGACACAACATTAATAATTTTTATCTTTGGATAAAAATTATTAACTGTAATTAGTATCTCAACGCAGTAATCAAATATTGATAATTAGTCATGTCAAATAATAAACCTTTCTTTGGACCGATTTATTATCCACATGGAATATCCAAGAATTGTCACAAACTTATTACTGCAGGTATATTTGTTATTTGGCCAAATAGTAACATTCCTTTGGGCCGATTGCTATTCGCATAAATTGCAAATATACAAATCTAATATTTTCAAATAAATTAATCTACACAACAGAGGTCACTTTGGCAACATATTGCTTCAACCAATTTATTTTAAAATATCAGACAACTTAAGATGTGAAAACACAAAAATTTAAACTCAATTTTGATATATTAAATTTAATTGTGATTAAATTCGAATATCACAATAATAATAATAATTAAAAAAAATGTGGCTACAGTACCCAGAAAAAAAAAGTTCAAAATTGGCCATAGAATAGTATCGAAAAGAAGAAAGTGCAGTATCGTGATTCCATATCACAATTTTTCTTTTTCTTTTTTTAATTATAATTTTCAAAGCCATAATAAATAGAGTCTGTATTAAATTCAATAAAAGCCAAAGATTTCAAAAGGAAAACATAAGAATTGACATAATAAAATTATGATTTTATTTATCATAAAATCTATAATTGATTCTCAATAATTCAATATGAACTAGGCTCTGATACCACTTGATAGATTGAAATCCTAAATTAAGTCATGGATCAATCATGTCAAATTATCGAGAAATTAAATAAGAACGAAAGCGTACCTGTATTGGCTTTGATAATTCTTTGTTTGAATCAAGTTGTTGATTGCTTTAAGATAGCTTGATCTTCCAGTATATGAGATCGCCAATTTTGGGTTCCTCTTTAAGGGAAAAAGAAACTCTTGACCTATATCTGTATACTAGGGATTATGACCCTTTATATAGATTCACAAATGTTTATTTTGATCCTTTAATAAAATAGAATTTGACTATTTAATATGATTACATACACATTTAATATATTTACATATGTAAGTCCACACTTAGTAATTTATTAGAATGTAAATTCTAACACTGATTTCTTCAACGGTATAATCAATCAAGCTGGCGGCGACCGTGCCGGAAAGAACTTCTACACCCACGATGCATTTATTAATGCTCTCAATTCATATTGTGATTTTGGAAAGATCGGTTCAAACGATGATTCCAAGCGTGAGATTGCCGCTTTTTTTACCCATGTCACGCATGAAACCAGACGTAAGAATTATTTTACATCAACTTTGATTACAGAAAGAATTAATTTCGAAACTATTGAATTAAAAGAAACATATTGTTTTTGCAGACTTCTGCTACATTGAGGAGATAGATGGTGCATCTAAGGACTACTGTGACGAATCAAACACTCAGTACCCATGTGTTGCAGGCAAGAACTACTTTGGTCGAGGACTTATTCAACTAACATGGAATTATAACTATGGAGCAGCTGGACAAAGCAATGACTTTGATGGGTTAAACAATCCTGAAATTGTGGCTAATGATTCTATCGTGTCGTTTAAGACAGCTCTTTGGTTTTGGATGAACAATGTTCGGCCTGTCGTAAATCAGGGTTCTGGGGCGACGATTAGAGCCATTAATGGTGCACTAGAATGTAACGGTGGAAATCCCAGCACTGTTCAGACTCGTATTGGATATTATACTGATTATTGTAACCAGTTTGGTGTTTCACTTGGTGATAATCTTAGTTGTTAGTAGTTATGATTATTGCGGTTTCCTTGTCGGAATAAAGTGATTAATCTCACTACTTATAGGAGTTAATGTATTACAAGCAAAGAATAAAATAAAAAAGTCGAAAGTAATATTTATTTTTCCTGTTTAATTACGGTTCGACAATTAATTGTTTTAATTTGATATTGGCATAATTTTATTAATTTTGTATGCGACTGAAATTTTATGTATTAAGAATTTGGATCAAAGGGAATTTATGGATGTATTTTTGATATTATATATTATCTTTTTTTTTTTTTTATGTAAATGAAGGTAGAATTTGTTTTATTTACATAAAATAAATGAAATTTAGGGTTTGAATTTTATTTATTTATTTATTTAATTCGAAAGATAATTAATCGTAAAAATGGAAGTATTCTTAACCTATATTATGCATAGGTGGACCAATAGAAAGATAGAGCAGAAAAGCAAAGTGATTAGATACATGGAATAAGGAGTATTATTTAATAAGCTATCTGACAATACTTCAATTTATGTGTTGGAAGTTAATGAA
>CAOGCB010840498.1:0-28653 GCA_948266635.1 Cnidoscolus chayamansa | reverse complement strand
TGATCATTCATATACATTGTGCACAAACATATAGTTTAAATCTGTTTCATCAGTCATAGCAGCTTTGTAAAATTACTGACAGTCTAATTCTTAGCTTTTAGAAGTTCTAATTTATTCACTGTCAGAAATCCAAATAATCTTTCACTAGAAATCTAAAAGGAAGTTCAAAAATCTGAAAATGTCCAATTCACCCTCCTCTTGGACTCCAACAAGGGATCAACAAATATTATTAAATAAAAAAATTTGGTTAAACAAAATTAACTAATTTATATATAACTATAATTAAATAAATAAAATAAATTTAATTAAAACATTTTACCATACTATAATTTCTGATTATTTTTTTTTAAAAAATCGAAATCAATTAAACACCCCTCTATAATATATTTGATTCAAAGCAAACTCCTCCTTGGACAAGTGTTGAGAAGCATTGGGCTTAGAGCCCTATTTGAAAGGTCGTCTTGGTCCAGGTTCAAATCAATCCCAAAATCCTAATAGGATGGGCTGAAAAATCCCGAAAATTTCTCTCCGACACTCGATTCATCACGAACTAATAAACTTGTCTGAAAAATCTATGCATTGGTAGTAACTGCTCAGATCAGAACCCAGAAGTTCAGAGAGCATGCAGCTTTGAGGCATTAAAGGCTGGCAATTCAAAAAGTGGTCCTTGACAAGTATTCAATTCAATGTGCACAGCTTCAATTTTGTTGTCAATCAAACTCTAACTGGCCCCCTCATGACATTCCATTTGCTAGAACTCATGGCCTGAGTTTATTACGTCAAACTATAAGAATTTTCTCTAGAACATCTTGAATGTTTCAAGGACTGATTGTGATGGGCAACCTCTATATTTCCTGTGCATTAATGGTATTATCTGCTTAGCATTCCTTTCTCATCACAACCTTCACATGGCTGCCTGACTCTATTATTTATTGGTTACTCTGGAGCCTGCAGTTTCTTGCACATATACCAATTAAGCCGAATCTGTGTCTTAATGGAATATTAGGATGACAAATCTGTACACATTTTGCTGATATAACCCATTAATGATACCCTTTTATTGTTTGATATGGTGTGCTCAAGTCTGGTGTTAACTAGACTCCCAACTTTGTATCTACTGAGTGAGAAGGAGATAAGAGTTATGGAATCTTAACAGGAAGGAGGAACTGTTGTGTTCTTTATTATCTAATGCGCAGTTTTTTTTTTTTTTTTTATAGTCTTTCGCAATCAAAGAAAGATTATGATTTACATTAAGTTCGTCATGACCATTGGCTATAATAAAGTCGTCGTGAATACAACAGATCACGTATTTAATAATCTTTTCGGAAGGGTAGGTTGTTTTTACGTACAGATACTAAAATGTGTTGTGGATGATGAATATATGTTATAATTTCTTGGTTCACTGTTTACAGACTTGCCCTCTTGTTGATAAGTACATTTGCCGTTAGGATTGCACTGTGAATTATCAGAAAGGAAGAGGTATTATTGTTTCTCAGTTGTCATGAGAGGAAAAACTGTAAGCATGGTTGAATATGGTAATGGTGGATCCTGTTAGGAAGTGGAGTGGATTCCAAAGCATACGTAGTCCATCTTGTAGGGTCTTCTGATTTGCATTTAAAGTTTAAATAGTTACATTCCAACCTAAACTCAAATTGTAGGCTCACAAGTGTGGCAAAGGTGGCGAACCAAAAGTTATATGGCTAACTAAATGAAGTAAGGTCCGAATATGAAAGATCCATGTTGTAGTATATCAGGAGAACAAAAGATCGATTCTTTAGAAGTGAAAAAAACAAAATGGGTTTAGACAAAAGTGGTCAGATGTGTTTGGATTAGTCGTGTCTTCTGGGTCCAATATGCCTTCCCTAAATCAAGATTCACTTTCCACGTTTCTGGGCTGTTCTGCCTTCGAAAGACACAATATGCTGATAAAAAGAAGTTCTCATCCATTTGTAGAGAGAAATTAAACAGTTTTAAGTTGGAGACATGACAAGAACCTGCTAGGAATAAATTATTATCTCGTGTTCATGATGCTAATTATTATTATTAGCTGTAAATTTCAACAGGAAAACTTTCAACTATGTCTCTCTCCCCTGAATCACATCCCATTACACATGCTCGACTGCAAGTGCACAGCAGTAACATATACATGGAGAGCTCTTTCTTGGTAAAAGCATATATTAATCAAGGGAAATCAAAATCTTTCACCTTAGAGTCAGCAGGTAACTTCCTTATTACTGGCATGAACGCATGTTGATGCAACTGAGGCTTAGCCTTCTCATTTCTCTTGTATGCAGATTCAGCAACCTGCATTGCTTTTTCACTCGTGCATCCCAATAGGCTCTTTGGGCGGCGGCACCTAGGCGTTAATGTTAATCCGGCAGATTTTGTGCTACTTTCTGCAGGTTTTTTTTCATCGCAATCTGAAACGGCAAAGAAATCAGCAGCACTCTCTGTCATAACACTCCACTCAATGCTTGTCTCGCTTGGCTCATACCGGTTTGGAGGTGTCACACAACCGGACATGCCATCAGAAGTTTGTTTCCTGAGCGTTGGTTGTGTACTGTAGGATAGGTTCTCTATCTCGAACAGGTCTGAACTAGCATCACTTTCTGCTTCTTCATGCATTTGACTACTTGCAGAAGTGGTTGGCAGGTTTCGTGCCTTCGGAAATGGAATGGCATCCCAAGTTAGCACTGACAGTTTCCTTTCTAGATTTGTTGCTATGTCTTCCTTCTTTATCATATGGGAGCCAAACACCTCCAGTGATTTTCGTGGATCTTCTTCTATGGTATTCTGCTTCTCGCTTTTAACTATCGGGTTTTGCAACGCAGAATTCGCATTTGATAATACTAAATAGTCTTCTCTGTTCGAGCAAATGCTCATCTTCTCAAAACTTGGCCTGCGAAACTCATCTTTCACCAGAAGCCTGGATAGAGACTGTTTTCCTCCCTCTAGCATGACAGGGTTTCGGGAAAATTGAAGCCCATCATGGGGAATATTTTTATCTACATAAGCAGATTTCACATGGAAACAAGACCCATTGCAGGCAAAACAAGGAAAGAACCATCTTCCGTTCACTCTCTTCCGCCTGCTATGAGACGACGTTCTCCTAGAATTTGTTAATGAAGCAGTTTGGCTTTTCCAGCTTGTTTCAGAACTCACACTTGGATTGCCTAACCTGCTTTTTGGCCTCGAACGGCGAAGATCAACCTGGTTCTCTATTGTGTCATGCTTATACTTTCCTGCGTTAGCATCTATCTTTCCTGTAGTTTCATCGCCCAGTTTCATCTTGAAATATTCCTCAGCCCCAAAGACAGTGATTTCACCCTCTTCAGGCTTAGTTTTCTCTGAGTTTTTCGGAATGGAAGTCTCCTGAGATGAGATTATATCAGGATGAGGAAACTCAGCTGATTCTGTTAGCTTAAGTACATTGTTCTGCTGGACTGCAGTAAGATAAGAAAATGAGGCGTCTCGAAAATCAGGAAGATAGCTACTCTTGCTCTCGATATCCATAGCTCCAAAAATGCTGGCTTAGTAAAAGAAGATAAAACGCTTGGAAATCCTATGACAAGGTAAGGAGCATGGAGGCACGGTGACTGGCAAGAAAAGAAAAAAAAAATTGAGACAAATTTGATGCTTGGGAACTTGTGGGGAGTGACTATACTAAGGCACGTTTGAATAACTTGGGACTAAAGCGAGGACAAAGCTTAAAAGGGAAAGAAATCTTGTTCGAAAATGAAATAGCGAGGTTTGGATATGGGGGATGGGGTAAAGACTAGGCAGAGAGCATGGCTTTTTGAGAAGCAATTTCCACAGAAATAGATTTGTACGGGATGCAGGCTTGCAGCATAGAAGGGTATGTGGTCCTACATGAGCTTGTTGCTTGATTAATGATGGGTCACCCTTTTTCCATCATTAGGTGAGGCACTCAATACTATTAGTTCCTACGAAATCCATGGTTTTTATTGTCATGGGGCCAAATATCTTTGGGATACTTTTCAATATGTATACACACACACACACACACACACACAGTCGTGAACCAAAAATATTCGTCAATTAGGGGCAATATGTGTTAAATGCTTTTACATGTAAACCATATAAAAAGAAAAACTATATACATGTGTTAAATGTCTACTAGAATTTTTTTATATATTGAATTTCTAATATTTAGGTTTCATCATATATGCATGTAAATGCTAATAAGCCGTTAAGAGAGTGGATTTGTGACTTCTCGAAGGTAGCTAACATATTTTTCAGCTCAATCTTAGAAATTAGGAATGACTTTTTGATGCTATCCAAGCAAAAATGATTGCCATGCGATTTGGATAAATAGGACAAATAAATATCAGTAAGAAAAACCTCAAAATTTCTATACAGACCGCAACTGGAAGCAGAGAAGCCAACACTGAAGGCCACTGGTCCCGTCGGACTAAAGCTAAACACAAAAGCACAGAATAACATGGTAAAGAAACTGTAACCCATCAGGCTTAATTGGCACCTAAGAATGACCTATCTGTATCATATATCTACCTCAACAGAAGAGAAGCTGATAAACAATAAATAATAATTACTGCAGAAGCCGCATTCCATGGCTTTGCTTATGGCAAGGTGGCCCATTAGTGATAAAATTTGATTTGTTGGTCTGAATCATAAAAAGTAGCATTTCCAGATGCGATCAAAATGTTGCAGCGCTGTCTCTCCTGTTCACTGTGAGGACGTGGTGTTATATTCTCCAGCAACCCAATACTGTTTGACAGCAAACAACACTTTTTCTGTCACAAGTGGACCATCCTCATGGTCCACTATTTTTGTATTCCATCTCATACCTCCAGCAATTCTCTTCACCTTGATCAGCACCTCCATTTGATCACGGAGTATGACTGCTCCTTCAGGTCTTAATATTCGGTCCATCTCTATAAGAATGTCTTCCATGTTGCACCTGTATTGCAAAATATAAATGTAATTTCTTAAAAGTACTTCATAGTTGCAAGTTCACAACTGGTACTTTGAGTGTTATATTAAATCTTGAACGGTGAATCAAGTTCTTTGCAAGTCGATTACCATTGTTTGGAATTAAGAATTTCTGAAGATTTCAATTCAACTAATGTATTGTCTATCAATTTTCTTGTTTGGAATGAAAGAATTCAATTGTTTTCAACTTCAAAATTTTACATCAAGAAGTTCTATTAGACTGGAGTAGGATATAACGTTGATGAAGACTTACTTATCTTTATACAAGCTGAACAACCCATTTGCATGAATGAGGTCATATGTCCTTGGGTATGTGGAGAAGGCTTCACACCTGGTGAAAATGTAGAAGAAGATTATATGAAAACTGTAATAATGACAGAAATAATCTATAAGAGCCACCTCAGAAATCAGAAAATTACATAGGAAATCCTAACCGAATCTATACCAAAACCTGTAAAACAGGCAACTCCTTTGCTATCTTTTATCATGCATCATCGTAATAATACAATAAAATAGCCAAAAAAAAGGAAGAAAATCATCTAAATTGATTATTCCGTCCGCTAGCTAGCGAGATCCAATTAGACAATTTTGATGTGGCATATATTTCAAATATGAAGGTTCCTTTTGTCATGAGAATGCTCCTTACCACGATTGAAGAGCATAATGGCTAAAGCCTAGTATTATCTAAATTGATCTAATATAGTTTATTCATAATTTTTTTATTATCTGTAACAACAAAAGAGGCAGTAGGTTCTCCAGTCTACTGAAATTGTTTAAAACAAATAAAAATAAACTATGGTAGTTTTTGCTTGTTTTCTGCTTCCTTCACTGTCTACCCCTTATCGTTCACAGTTCAAGACCAAGAATGACAATAAAAGTGATTACTTTTTTCACACAAGATTCTCATTCGTGCATCAAACACAATTCAAAGATTGACATCCCATATCAGTTGGCTTTCAAATTGATAAGCGCACAACCTGCTACAGAGTATGCTTAAAAATACTGGAAATATGAACTCAAGAGGATTCTAATTTCTAGAAAAAAAAAAATTGTTCTTCCTTGTGAAAGAAAAACTCAAAATTTGGGTAAGAACTAACAAGATGGGATGCTTTCATGACAGTTGATACATGTTTGCAAATTGCTGAATCATTGGTTCAGAACCAGAAAAGAAGTAATTGGTCATAGCCAACAGAAGCATAGATTTGAGTGGAGATATAAAGAAAGATGTTATATGAGATACAATGTGAAAAGGCTCATCAAGGTCAGTGCAAACGCTACAATGTAACAAGCTCACTGCCCACAGCAGAGTATTGGCTGAAAAATAAAAAATTAAAGAGGAAGACCGCATACACATGCAGAGAGAGAGAGAGAGATCTTCTGAGTTACCAATCATGATATATGCCGATCAATCCACGTTCGTATATAACACCCAAGGTGTCTTTTTCAGCTACTGTAGGCATAACATTCATCACCCACAATTTTGGAGATTCAAGGGCTGCAGCAAAACCTCCCATACCAGCATTCATATCCATGACATTGCGATACCTCCCTGAGTCAAGGATTTTGTTTGTCCTCTTATAAGCATTGACATGCTTTTTCCAAAATTTGGTGTCATCCAGGTACATCTCAACAGACACCCCAGGAATAGAGCCACTAGATATTCTGAAAGGAACAGCATTAAGTCTTTCTTGAAATGGCTGCCATGGTGCCCCAGCAACTTCATTGGGTCCGTGGGTTTCAAGATAGGGAGTCACACATGCCTCCATTTTCTTGTACCTACAGATGGTCAGAATATGATTTTAATCATGGTATAGTGTTATTCCAAGGATAACAAAGAAGTTCTTATCATGAGCAGCAGACTTCCCAGATCCTTTTCAACAGAAACATAAACCATGGTAGCAACAAGCAGCTTTGTCCAGATAAAATTCCAAACAATTTTAGATCCCAGGTATAGAAATATTACATTCTTTGATTTTCGCCCTTTCTTTGTTAAACTTTCAAAGCCAGAAAAAGGAAGAATGAATCCAAGGAGATAAATAACCATAGAAATATGGGTCAGCTCATTCTATAAGTTTCTGTGCTTGATTATACGTAACAGGCAAAGTTTGTGCAAGTGCAAAGCAGTGTTAAAATTTCAAGATTAGTAGGCATCTTTCTTCTAGAAGGGAATAGAATGCACACGAATTGATTACTTAGGCTACTGAATGTTCAAACAATCAGCTAAAATCAGGAGAAATTCACCACATTGACATACCACACGTCATCTGTGTTAGTGGATTGGCACATAGTGGGCTGAGGATCCAGTTCACGGCAAGAATCATAATTTATTCTTTTCTGCCAGATGGCTATTTCACCCATCTCACGTTTCTTTTCCCAGCAAAGAAGTTTGGCAACTTCTTCTATCTTCTTCTGCTCCTCCTCCAGCTCCTCTTTAGGACGCTGCCATGCTTGGTAATTATTCCTCCAATTGATGGGAGGACCAGAAAGCACCCAATAACCGCCAGGTCTAAGAACACGATCAACTTCCCTCATATACATTCCATCTGAAGAAACAAGTGCCACTATGATGTTATCATTGATTTTTCATGGCCAAATGATGAAAGAAAACAAACCAATTTAATTTTGAAGACATTACTTGATTAAAGAAGTTGAAAGTCATTTATCAGGAATTTGCTTGCCATACATTATAAATTTCAGTGCGGTACTATAATTTTTCAAGTTATCTTCATAAAGCTAACTTCTACCACTGAATTTGTACTATTAATAAAGGCCAGCATAGAGATTTTCTCTATTACACTTCGCTGGCTCATATAACTAAATAATGAACCAACAAACAGATATTTTGTATTATGCTTGGCCAATAACACCATGCTTTTTTCAAATATATCTTATCCTAAACAATGAAAATCAAAAAAACTTTCCTCACCATTAGAACCCCATGGAATCAGGCAACGAGAACAGTGAGCCATGTCAAAGGCTCTAGAAGGATATGGCAGCTTGATAGTTCCAAGGACACCAATAACAGCTGGAACACCTCTTTCTAACGCAAATTGAACTTGTGCTTCATGAGAGTCTCTTGGAGCAAAAGACATGGCTATAACATTCTTTTTGAAAAGGTATGCACCAAAACTTGCAACCTAAGCACCAATCAAGCCTTTCATGAAATGAAATGCAAAACAGTACAAAAACAAAACAAACACTCCATGCTGATAAAACCAAAAAAAACTTTAAGTGCCGACAGAGGGAAAAGAGTTTGAGTGTGTTAGAACAATGCAGCGAAGAAAAGAAAACCTTAAAGGAAAATAACAAACTCTCGTATAATTACTTACTCCGCATCCAGTATCTAATGCAGTTCTAACCATCCCATTGTCCATGGGAATCATAGATGCAAGCTGATTGATATATGCATCAGCCCCATGAGGAAACTGGGTTCCACCACCAGGGAACCTAAATACGTTACCCTCATATTGTATCCAATTCTGAACAGCCTTCTCAACGGTCAAGCTCTTGTAAGGAGCATTTACATAGGGCACATAGTCACGACTCTTTGGCCATGGAAATGGGTTCGCATATCCTTTGGGAGCTGGAATAAGGCAGTGCAGCTTCTCTTTTTCAGGAGGACAATGCCGTTCCCTATAGATCATATTCTCTCGAGGAAATGTCATCGCCCTCATTTGATCTTGGCATGGCGTGTAGTCAATATACTTGTCATCACATGGCGTAATCTCCTTCACTTCAGCTTCAGAACCATCAACTATTCCTGCATCACCACTCGTCTGATAATTCAAATTGTTGAGAATGCTACAGTGTGTCTGTTTGGTGATCTCCACTGCTATACTATCGCCCTTTCCAAAGCCACTTCGCTGCCATGCGCCCAAGATGTAGAAGAAACAGCATAAACCAACTACAATGAAAATTGATACTGAACTTCTAGTTTTATGGTCTCCTGAGTTCCCTTTTGTCGGCATACTGCCCCTGAAATACACATTTATATGTCTTTATTGCTTATTTACTTTCAAATATTCATCTTCTTTATAGATACATGAAATTGTGTAATAAACATAAACAATAATAGTGTGAAATATTCAAAATCCAAATTCGAAGTTTATGTGATCTACCCAAGAGTTTCTGATGAGAAGAGATGCGTGATCAAAGTCAAATGCAATCACTGTAAATGACAAATCAGCAGTCACTGAAATGATAACGAGTACCTTAACCTATATTTGCAGGAATAAAAAAATGAAGAACAACCATAATGAACTGAAAAAACTGTACAATTACTGCCAATCAACGTCGTTAAGGTTTAAATTGAACAAAGCCAGCCCCATAAAATCAATCCTACTGATAAGATCCAATGAAATCCAAACAATAGAAAGGTCAAAAAATCGACAGCAAAGGGGCGTCCAAAAGTCAAAATTAAAATTATATAGCGGGAAGTTAATGCATGAAACGAATAGCAATGTAATCAACATCGAAAGATGAAATAAACCGATCCGAAATCAAACGATCATCATGAGAGAGAAAGGAAATCTTACAGGCGAAGAAATCGAGGTGTAGAGAGGCACAATCAGATCAAAATCATCACTGAATTTGCAGCAGAGAGAGAGTTATGAGATTAGGATTGGCAGGATCATGGGAAGAAGAAAGTACAACGGGAAAAGCGCACGGCGGGAGAGAGAAAGTGGTTAAGATGTTATCGATGTGTTCAGAGAAGGAGTTCATTTTTGTTAGATTGCGTTCTCTCCAATGGGAACCCGCCACCTCAGCTTCAAATTCAGTTGGTTCTTTCCTACGAAAAGGTATTTCTTGGACAGGTGGTGCCTAATGCCTGCCTCTTCTTTTTATTGTTTATTTTATTTTTATTTTTCTAATTTTTTAAGAAAATAAATCTAAAATCTCATAAAATTTAATTATATATATATTTTTATCAAATTAAATTTATAAGTACATCTCTTTAAATTTAATAATTTTCTTTAAAAATAATTATAATAAATAAAATTTAATATTTGAATTGTAAACTGTAAAATATAAAAAAAATGTATTTTTTTATTTAAAAAATTCTCTTTCAAATCGTGTGTTGTTTAATGGAATATCATCGATGACTTTTAAAAATATAGGTATTTATATAAATCCTTTCATTTTTTGTACCAAATGTTAATAATCTTCGACTCTAAGGGATTTCCTCATTTCGGTTCGACAATATAAGAGGGGGAGATAAACCACGGTATACAATAGCCTCTAGATAAGAATCTCAGGGACTCGGTGCTCACAAAGAGTCCACCAAAAAATAAATCTAAATAAATCATTTCCTATTAAGATGGATCATTACATTCTCATTTTTTAAAGAATTATTTTCAAAAATAAATATAAAATATGTCAATTGAATAAACTATATCATGCTATTAACTCGATTGGTTAAATTTAATCATCATCGTTATATAGCTCCATGATATTATTTTATCTTCAAATAAAACTCTGAGTTAGAATAAAATATGCATCAGTTATAAAAATTATAAACTAAAATAAAACGATTCGCCTTGAGCTCAAAATATCCCTCAACCCTGCATTTCATGTAATGTGTAATGTGAATATTAACTATATATTGTCCGGTTGCAACCTGTATGTTGGATGCCTTGTCCAATTGACGAGTCTATTTCAATAAGAGCAATTGCAACCTACGTGAATTAATTGTTTTATATTTTGCTGTTTTTAAATAAGATTAAAATTATATTTTTTATAAATAAAATAAGTTTAATGGTCAATTTAATATGTATATATATATATATATTTATTTTAAATTAAATTTCAGTCTAAATAAATTGACTAATGTAATTTTTATTTGAAATAATTTATTTAATGAGAAAAGGAATATAAATAAATTATTTATATTTTAATATCTTTTATTGTTTGAAGTGTTTTAAAGTAAAAAATTGCATTCTTCCAATGAAAACAATAAAAATTGACTGATTAAAAAAATATTATAAGTGGTAACATAGAGTTCTTTTAAAACAAAAATAAAAAAATAACATAGACACGAACGTTATATATATAAAAAAATAATTGAAGAAATGTAAAGAGTGGGATTTGAACCCACGCCATTGCACTCCAGAACATCACCACGTCGACGAAGCTGGTTTTTCACTATTTATTAAAACTTTGAACCCTAAATCTCGCTGCGAAAGAATCACATCTCCCTCTGATAAATCATTAAAACTCCATCCAAAACCCTAACGAACTGCATCACTCCAACTCCAACGATATATTTTCAGCCAACTCTGGCCATATGCATCAAGCCTGTGCCATCTCTGTTTTCACATTAAGGGTAATTTATTTCTGTCAATCGATATCTTCTCTGATCACTTTAAATTATTCTAATTGTTGGTTTTGTTATTTTATTTTACGCCAAATCGGGTTAACCTTGATAAATTCTTGGTCATTCAAAACGATTGTGTTTTATTGCTTATTTTTAGGAAATGAAGCTTGAAGCCGGGAAAACAAGGGGTGTTTGAAATCAACTTGGCAATGGTTTTGATGTAAAAATCAATTAGCTTTTATAATTATTGGGATGAATCCTACTTTGCTTCCTAAACATGTAGCTGCTGTCCTCAAGTACCAAAAGGACCCCCTCAAAGCACTTGCCATTTTCAATTCTGTTAAGAAAGAAGATGGTTTCAAGCACACTTTGTTTACTTATAAGTGCATGATTGAAAAGCTTGGGTTTCATAGTGAGTTTGAGGCTATGGAGAATGTGTTCATGGAGATGCGGATGAATGTAGATAATAGTTTGTTGGAAGGAGTATATATCGTGGCCATGAGAAAGTATGGAAGGAAAGGGAAAGTTCAAGAAGCTGTTGATGTTTTTGAGAGGATGGACTTCTATAACTGTGAGCCATCAGTTTTATCTTATAACACAATCATGAACATATTGGTTGAGTATGGTTATTTCAATCAAGCTCATAAAGTGTATTTAAGAATGAAAGATAAAGGAATTGTTCCAGATGTTTATACTTTCTCAATAAGGATAAAGTCATTTTGTAGGACAAAAAGGCCTCATGCAGCTTTACGGCTTCTTAACAACATGCCTTCTCAAGGGTGTGAGCTTAATGCAGTTGCTTATTGTACTGTGATTGGTGGGTTTTATGAAGAAAACTATCAAGTTGAGGCATATGAGTTGTTTAATACGATGCTTCGTGTGGGTATGTTCCCTGATATTGCTACATTTAATAAGCTTATAAATATTCTTTGTAAGAAGGGGCATGTCCAAGAAAGTGAAAAACTGCTCAACAAGGTGCTGAAGAAGGGAGCACGCCCGAATTTGTTTACATTTAATATTTTCATTCTAGGACTTTGCAGAAAAGGTGCACTTGATAGGGCTATCAGTTTGTTGGATAGTGTGATGACGGAAGGCTTAAGTCCTGATGTTGTCACATACAACACATTAATCTGTGGATTGTGCAAGAACTCCAAGGTTGTAGAAGCTGTGAACTATCTGCATAAAATGGTGAACAAGGGATTGAAGCCTGATGTCTTTACTTACAATACTATAATTGATGGATATTGCAAAATGGGCATGACTCAAGAGGCGGACAAGATTCTGAAGGATGCAATTTTTAAAGGATTTGTGCCTGATGAGTTCACATATTGCTCACTTATTAATGGGTTCTGCCAGGACAGTGACATAGACCGTGCACTGGCTCTTTTCAACGAGGTATTGGGGAAAGGAATAAAGCCTAACATTGGTCTTTATAACACGCTGATTAAAGGATTATCTCAGCAAGGACTTATTTTGGAAGCATTACAGCTGATGAATGACATGTCAGAAAAAGGGAGCAGCCCAGATATATGGAGTTACAACATAGTTATAAATGGTTTATGCAAGATGGGTGTTGTCTCTGATGCCAATAAACTAATGCATGATGCCATTGCTAAAGGGTACAACCCAGACATTTTTACGTTCAATACATTGATTGATGGTTACTGTAAACAATTGAAGTTGGAAAATGCAATTGAGATTCTAAGTAGCATGTTGATCCATGGCATCGCTCCTGATGTGATCACATATAATTCTGTATTGAATGGCCTCTGCAAGGCTGGGAAATCTGAAGATGTAATGGAAACCTTCAAAATGATGATGGAAAAAGGGTGTGTCCCTAACATAATCACATATAACATAATTATAGAGAACATGTGTAAAGCTCGGAAGGTGAATGAGGCCCTAGACATGCTGGAAGAAATAAGAAACAAGGGACTGACACCAGATACTGTTAGTTTTGGCACAGTGATAAGTGGATTTTGCAGTGTTGGAGATTTGGATGGGGCCTACCAGCTCTTTAG
This sequence comes from Cnidoscolus chayamansa, assembly GCA_948266635.1. NCBI lineage: Eukaryota > Viridiplantae > Streptophyta > Magnoliopsida > Malpighiales > Euphorbiaceae > Cnidoscolus > Cnidoscolus chayamansa. The sequence goes on along the minus strand of CAOGCB010840498.1, from coordinate 15,345 downwards.
AAACATGGAACAACAATATAAGGTTTGTCATACTGTAGTGACCTACAATATCATGATCAATGCCTTCTCTGAAAAGCTAGATATGCATATGGCAGAAAAGCTTTTTCATGAGATGAGGGATAAAGGCTGTGTCGCAGATAGTTATAGTTATCGTGTTATGATTGATGGCTTCTGTAAAATGGGAAATGTTGATTCTGGATATAATTTTCTCCTGGAAAAGATTAAGAAAGGGTTCATTCCGTCACCGACAACATTTGGACGGGTAATAAATTGTCTTAGTGTGCAGCATAGAATTCATGAAGCAGTTGGTATTATTCATCTTATGGTGCACAATGGAATTGTCCCTCGGGCTGTGGACACTATCTTCGAGGCTGATAAAAAGGCAATTGCAGCACCTAAGATTGTCTTGGAAGACTTGTTGAAGAGCAGTAATATAACATATTATGCATATGAACTTCTTTATGATGGAATTAGAGACAAGAAACTACAAAAGAAAAAAGCTTCCAAGAAGGTCTCAGTTTGATTGATGAAAGAGCTCGCATATAATGTTCATGTGGGGAATGGGAAATGTAACTTATACACATGAGTTCTGATTAAAGTCAAGCGTTTAGCACAAGTTCAAGCATAAAATAGTTAGCAACTCCAGTGGCAGCTGAATTGATTTACTGCAGAAAACAATGGTATGCTGGGTCAAATTTTTCTTATTTTCAAGAATTTCTTTTTTTGTTGTGCTGTGTATTTCTGAGCAGGGTAATTTATTCCTTTTCAATCATTTCAGGGTTGATTAAACACTTAACTTACTGAATGTCTTTTTTTTTTTTTTTATGGTTGCTTGCTAGAAGAAATTGCAGTTTGTGAGCTGCAGAAAAATCTTCTGGAGAACAGAAGCAATGTGCAGCTTGTAGTTCCACAGCATGAAGATGTTGTTGACTCAATCTGTAGAAATTATGGTACTGTATTACTGGATGCTGGTTCAAGCTATTCACAACCTTAGTATGGTCACTGTAGTTTGAGTTTCATTGATCATTAAAATGGTGACTGCTCAGGGTGGTAATTGCCTGTTGCACAGTAAAGGTGCCCTTGGCTCAAGATTCAGCAATATGCCATTGCAATACAGATTGTATTCAAACGATTCATGATCCTCTGCTTCACGAGTGTAACACATATTGTCATAGCTGCATAGGTCCTGGGCATGTATTTGTTGATTTTGCAAGGGAATACTCTTATGGCTCTTGCTGCCTTTCTATTATACGAGGTGTTTACTCAAACTAGCTGTTCATGATCAATTGAATTTGACTCAAGATGGAATGGTTTTCTTTGACTTGACAATAAAACGTTATTTTGTCTGGGAATCAATTTGAATTACTAAAAATTTCCATGTTCAAAAATACCATTCCATTTTCTTTTTCGTTTTTTTGGTTCATACTTTTAGTTGCTTCTTTTCTTTTTCAAATTTTATAATTTTGATTAACAAAGAGCTACATATTAGTATATCTCACTGCATAAATTTCACGAACATAAATTTCATGAATTCTGCATGTTTCAAGGAAAGTAGCTATAAAGAGTGTTGTTGTTGATTAGTTCCTTTCCATCATTTGTACACGAGAAAGCATGTTTTTTAAGGATTGGCCTTGTGTTGCCTTAGAATTACAATCAACCACCTTGAACTTCGGTCACCTTTAACTCTGTTTGATATATCTGTCACCGGCTTGGGATTGATCTCATTCTTATTTTCTTCAGCCAATTTGGGTCTGGTGACAGCCGCACTGGAGGTACATCAGTGGAGAGCCAGGACCCGTCATGCAGCAGCTGGGTGGTCAAACACCAGTGGCCATGAACACTGCCTTCAAGAACTGGCTTCAGCAAAATAGGGAAGGAACCTTCAAAAACTGTTCCAATTTATTAATTTTGATTAAGAATTGTAAATTTTTTTTAATTATTTAAAAATGAACATTAATATTTCATTATTAAACATAATATTTTAATTTTTTTTGTCAAGGAAATGGGCTTGTTAGTTGAGCTAGTTCAGTGTGGTTCTTCAGTTCAGTTTGGGAACTCTAAAGATCTGTACACTCTTCTAGCAGCTGCAATTCATGTGCAAGGTCAAGAATTGTACGGAAATTGTCCATCCTCTTAGATAATCTTTTCTCTCCCTCTCTACAGTATTATTCATTAAAATGTTACCTTTGTAGTTGAGTTACTTTTGTTTTTCTTTGCTTCCAGTCAAATAACTGGGAATGGAAATGTTAGGACAAGTCTATCAACATCTATCATGAAGAGCATGAAAAAAAGAGCTCTGTTCTATTCAAAAAGATCCTTATGGAACCATTTGTGATGTTAGCACCGTTGGAAAATAGAGATCAGTGGCCAGAGATCTTGTTCAACAAGTTAGTAAAATTAATTGGCTGGCAACAACTGCTGATATGCCTGGTTTGGGTTATTCTGGCAGGCCAAATAAATTAAAACGCTAAAATCATGGAGAAATTTCCAGTTGACTTTGTAAATGCTCCAGATAGGCCACTGCAGCATCAGGTCTCAGGTTATCTTTATGAATCACTAGTAATGTGATGCTTTTTCCATTCTTTAAATGGCTTGTACCATTTGCTGCAGTATTGATAGCTTTACATATCATCTTTTAACTAATTTACACATTGTATGATTTTCTGAAAATTTCTTCTCTTGCTTTTAGCCTTAGTTTAACCAATCTTGCATGTTGGGACAGAGTTTGCTTGGTCATAACTTTACCGTTTTGTTACTTGGTTTAGATGTTCATATACTTGATTACTGACGGCTGATCTCCATCCCTCCTTTGCTCAAATGAAATTATGCTCGCTGTAATAAGCAAAATTGTAATTACTCTTTAGTGGTTAAAAAATTGATTAATGATTGTCCTACCCCTGTTGTTCTCACAATCTTCTCATCTACTGTGGACTTCGTACTTTTTTTGTTCTTGTAACCCTAATCATTACTTGGGTATTTATCTGTTCAAAAATACTGAACTGGTTCAGTTCTATCTATTTCTTTTTTTACTTCATTGGTGCGCTTCAGATTTTCATTTTCAAAATTGTGGTTTTTTGTTCCATTAATTTTTTTTTAAACTGAAATAAATGGACAGAATGAAATCATATATAAATATGATTTTCCTGTCATTCCCTTTAGTTTAGCCAGCTCTTCCATTTTCTTTTTCAGAGATCCTCAGTATGCAGAGATTTACTCAACCATCCTTCTCCTTCAGAAATCATTAGAACACAAGATACCAAGCCATCCTTATTCTCTGCATCTTGAAGAAGTGTGAAGAAGCTAATTGACTTTATCTAGGGAATCCATGGCTCCAGGATCCAAGACCCACCTCGCGGTCCTTCATCCTTGATTCTTCTTCTTCTTCATTCTCAGTTGTCGCTTATCACCAAAACCCATTTGGCATTCACGTAAACCCAGGCTAAGACCTAGCTTTCATAATCTAGCAAAGCTTCTCTATGTTTGTTAGGGTCGAGAATAATGGCGGTTAATCCAAACCCAAGCCGAGATCCAGCTTTCATGGCCATTCACCTTTCCTGTCTTTGTGTGAGATTAATTATTTACACTTGGCTTCTGCACTTCTCTATGGCTCATGTATTCTTGTTTTCTCTTCTGGGTTCTCAACTGGTTTATTGGTCGTTGTATTAACTGGATATTTGCAAATTTTGATTGGTATTGTTGTTTGAGAATGTATTACAGAACACAAATTAATGGTTGGGAATGAGAATTGTTGTAGGAATAGAAATGGTTCAATTGCAAATTTCAGTTTTGACTGATTGGGTTTGCTTGAATCTGATACTTTATTTTGCATTTATTTTTATTGATGGGTTTGAGTGGTTTGCTTTTTATTAAATCTTAATCTGGATTCTGGAGAGTGGAGACTCTATTGGTGTTGGATTATGTCATCGATGAACTGAAATGACTGAAAATTTTCAGTTCGGTTTTTCTTTTACTTCGGTTCAGCTTGGTTTGTAAAAATAACTAATTCGGGTTTTGTTTTTTCAGTTTGGTTCTATCAATTGCACACCCCAATTTGAGAGTTTTCTTTAGTTCTGTTGGTTGTCATCTTTATGTCTTTCAGGTTTTATATAATTGTACTCTAATTTGGTCTCTTTGCTTCTGGCTCTTCTACAGAGATGTAGAGAAGAATTTCTCATCTTAGTGTGTCATGGACCTAATGCTGACATGTAGAATACAATAAATGTAAGAACATTGGGTTCTTTTTCATTGTCACTTGAATTGGAAGAGAGAAGCTGCTTTACCAGCTTCTTAGTTATCTATGTTTGTCCAACACCGTGCACATTTCATCTTGTTTAGGATTTTATTATTATTGCTAGTGGAAAATTATCCTAATACTTTCTGCAATTCATCCCCCAAGAAAAAGATTTGGTGGTCTTTGGTTTCAATTTCTATTCAAATTCAAGTGGCAACATTCGGTGTCAAGGGGTTGCTTGGCCTAATTTCAATTCAAGGTTCAAGTGTCAACCATCCTTGTTTCCACTTAGGGGGAGTGTGAAGCATCCCACATGTAAAGATTACAAGAATGCTCACGAGTTTATAAGGGTTATGAATCAATCAACTAATTGGTGAGTTCTAGCCCAAGTAATCCCATTTTCACTTGTGGACTCTCTTTCATTCACTTTTACCTGTTCAATTTTAATTCTATTCAATTCAAAGTTGTGATAGTGTGTTGAATTCTACATTGGTTTGGAATAAGGATTGTGTGCCCGTTATAAGGCCTTGGACACCCCTCTCTCAAGAACTAGCATTTAGGGTGGAGTTAGGTCTGGCATATTTTTTTAACATGGTATCAAAGCCTTCCATCCAATGTTAGGCCTCCCGTTTGTGTTTTGGTTACGCGTGTTGAGTCTTACTATTTGTGTTTTATGCTTCAGTTGGTCTGGACACGAGGGGAATGTATTGAATCCCTCATTGTTTTAGAATAAGGATTATGTCCTCTTTATAAGGCTTTGGGCTCCCCTCTCCCTTAGAGCCAGCTTTTAGGATGGAGTTAGGCTAGATCTCTTTTCTTAACACTGCCACAGAATACTTTGTGCTGCAAATAAGGGTTTGGTTAAGCCAATTGTCTTGCTGCTTTTGCACCAGCCTGGGCTTGTGCTCTTCCTATTGTTTTTGGTTGAAATTCCCCCATGGAACAAGGTATCATGAAATTTTAGTATCATCTAGTTGGATACGGACAACTTGCTTTATCAATACAAACAAGTGAAATATACAGGTAAAAACTTGATTTATCCTCTCCTGGCTGTCTGAGTTTTTTCTGAGGGTTTACAATTATATGTGGGGATGGATATATGTGATATGGACTTGATTTAGTTCGCCAGTTGTTCATATAACTATACAGTCAATGGAATTACAGAAGGGGGGATTGTGGATTTCTATGTTCTATGATTAATATTTTTACCAACTGGGCAGCTTTTTAACCATAGTAACAGAATGATTATATGTAGGTCCTCCGTTAGATTTATATATTTGTTTTGCTCTTAGTGCTCCAAGCTCTCACCATCAAATGTTGTATTTTTGTTCTTTGGTAATCTGTGTAGATTTGTATGTCAACCGAGCTATACATAGCAAATGAATGATTTGTACGTGTTGTTAATGAATCAGGTTAAACTGATCTAATCTCTCCACGTCTTTTGAACTTGACAGGTGTTACGATGCAGGAACTTGAGCAAGTTCGGATTTAAAGAAAGAAAAAACAGAGAAGAGCAATAGAGAATAGTTGTTTAGAGTGGGAAGGAGCAGAATAATTGGAGAACAAGGAAGAGGGTTCTCATTCAGAATAATCTGTTGATTCCCTTGTCAGCAGGTGAGTACATTTTATAAAATTAAAGATCATGTGGTAGTACAACCCCCCCTGCTTGATTCTTTCTTTTCTCTCTCCTCTAACAAACATGATTCTTCCAGTGGAAAAATATGCTAATAGCACTCTTCCTTTCCCTTACACGTCTGAAGCCCTCTCCCTTTGCTTCATTTCTTTCCTTCAATGCATCGTTTTATTAATCTCTCAAACGCACCTTATTAACACCCCCTCCTTCAGAGAGTACTTGTCCTCAAGTACTAAAGCTAGGGTATTTTGTCTGGATTTCCTCTACCCTCTCCCATGTCGTGCGATTTGATTCAGTTCCTTCCCACTGTATCAGCCACTGCGTGACCGCTTTATCTTTCTCCTTCACCATTCTTCTGTTAGTATGGGCTTTAGGGTTGATCTCTTCATTCCTGACTAGTCCTTGTATAGTACCTTCTTCTTCATCAGTTGAGTAGGTTGGTTTCAGAAGTGAAACATGAAATGCATTGTGAATCTGAGCTTCAGCAGGTAGTTGCAACCAGTAAGCTACCGCTCCTACCTTTTCTGTGATTTTGAAAGGTCCATAGTATCTCTGGTTAGTTTGTGATGAGACCGTGGGATAGATGGTTGCATGTGAGCCCTAAGTTTCAAATACACCTTGTCTCCCACTTGAAATTCTGTGTCGCTCCTCTTTCTGTCTGTTTGTGATTTCATCCTCTGAGCTGCTCTTTTTAGTTGATGTTGTAGTATTGAAATGGCTGTCTCGCTGTCTCTCTGTCTCATATATATATCCACTGCAGGTATGGTGGATTCTGTGGGGAAGTACGGTAGGTGAAGGGGAGGAGGTACTCCATAGAGAGCCTGAAATGGGGTCTGTTGGATTGCAGAATGGTAGGAGCTGTTGTACCAGCACTCAGCCAATGACAACCACTGAAACCAGCTGTGAGGGACTTGACTAGCCATGCACCTCAAGTTTCTAAACACTTGTTGACTATTTCAGATTGACCATTCGTTTGTGGATGGTAGACAGTAGAACGGTGTAGTGACTAGTGATACACCTTGCAATTTAAAGAATTCTTGACAAAATTGGCTGGTAAACACAAGGTCCCTGTCTGACACAATAGTGTTGGGCATACCATGTAGCTTATAAACATGGTCTAGGAATGCTTGTGCTACTGTTTTAGTTGTGTAAGGATGTGTGAGAACAATAAAGTGTGCAAACTTAGTGAGCCCAATAAAGTGTGCAAACTTAGTGAGTCTGTCCACCACCACCATCATAACTGTTCTACCATTACTCTTAGGAAGAGCTTCTATGAAATCCATAATGACATCAGCGAAAATAGCTTGTGGGGTAGGCAGAGGTTGCAACCTTCCAGGAACAGCTATGTTTTCATACTTGTTCTGTTGGCAGATGTTGCAGCTTCTAACATACCTTCTCACATCCATCCAGAGTCCCTTCCAATACAAGTGAGAAGAGAGTCTCCTACTTGTAATTGATACTCTTGAGTGTCTCCCCATTGCTGAATCATGGTATAGCTCTAGAAGCTTCTGTTTCAGTTGAGAATCATTCCCGATCACTAGTTTCCCCAATCTTCTGAGTTGCCCCTCACTCCAGGTGTATCTTTGATGTGTTGATGGATTGTCCTTCAATTCTTCAATTATCTCCTTAAGTTTAGGTTCAGTCTGCCAAGTAGCCTCAATTGCTGACATTAACTGATCAGGAATGACATGTAATACTACAACAAGTAATCCCTGCCTCGGTAGTCTGGATAGTGCATCAGTTGCATAGTTCTCTTGTCCCTTCTTGTATTGAATTTCATAGTCATAGGGCTGCAACTTAGTAAGCCATGTTTGTTGAGAATCTGTGTTGAGCCTTTTTTGGTCTAGAAGGTACTTCAAGCTCTTGTGATCAGTTTTGATCACAAAGTGCTTAGGCTGGAGATAGTGGGACCACTGTTTTATGGAAAATAGAACAACCAACAGTTCCTTCTCATAGGTTGAAAGGGCCTGATTTTTAGGGCTCAAAGCTGATGTAGGCTTCTTGCATTAGCACTGCCCCAATACCACTTCCCGAAGCATCAGTTTCCACTACAAACTGTTTGTTAAAATTGGGTAGTGCTAGGATAAGGGCTTGTATCATGGCCTGCTTAAGTTGTTCAAATGCTTGTTGGGCTAGGTTATACCATAGGAAAGCTCCCTTCTTCAGTAAATCAGTTAGCAGCTTAGCTATTTTCCCATATCCTTGCACAAACATTCTGTAATAACCTATAAGTCCCAAGAAGCTTCTAAGTTGAGTGATGGTTTGAGGAGTGGGCCACTCTTTTACTGCCTGAATCTTCTTTGGGTCAGTTTGTACCCCTTCAGACTTAATGATGGTGCCCCAAGTGCTCTACTTGTGGCTGTCCGAATTGACATTTGTTCAGTTTAGCATAGAGAGCATTATCCCTCATGGTTTGCAAAATTTGTTATTAGTGTGTCAAGTGAAGGGAGGGAGACTTACTGTAAATCAGTATATCATCAAAAAACACCAATACAAACTTACTTAGAAAGGATTTGAAAACTGAATTCATGAGTTGAAAGGTAGATGGGGCATTGGTTAGGCCAAATGGCATAACCAGGAACTCATAGTGACCTTCATGGGTTTTAAAAGTTGTCTTGTGAACATCTTCACTTCTCATTCTCACTTGCCAATACCCTGGTTTGAGATCAATTTTAGAAAAGATGACTGCACCCCCCAATTCTTCCATCAATTCTTCAATCAAGGGAATGGGAAACTTATCCATGACTGTGATCCCATTTAGAGCTCTGTAGTCCAAGTTAGGTCCTTCTTTCTTACTAATACCACAGGTCTTGAGTATGGACTGCAACTAGGTTGAATAATGCCCTCCTCTAGCATTTCCCTGATCATACTCTCAATGGCAGTTTTCTGCTCAGGTCCATACCTATAGGGTCTAATGTTAACAGGTTGAGAGCCAGGTTTGAGGGAAATTCTATGGTCATGTGTTCTGGAAGGGGGAAGACCCTTTTGGTTGCTAAAAATGTCTTCAAAATGATGCAATGACTGTGTTAATTCTGACCAACTGTGTCTAAACTCTAGAGAGTGTACCTATGGTGTGAGGCCCTTATGTAGAGTAGTAGCAACCCACTGATCTTCATACTTAACAGTGATCACATGTAGTGCAGAGTTTGTTGTCTGAAATTGTTCTCCTTTTAGAGAATATTCCACTCCCTGTAGGTTAAACTTCATTGTTAGATCACTGAAGTCCCACTCTATTCTCCCCAACATTTTGAGCCATTGGATTCCCAAAATTAAATCATAAGTGTCTAAGGGAAGCACATATACATCTGCAGTGAAGGTTTGTTCCTGCATATTCCACTGAAACCCTTTACAAACAGATCCATATCTTAGGGCAGAGTTTGTTGTCTGAAATTGTTCTCCTTTTAGAGAATATTGCACTCCCTGTAGTTTAAACTTCATTGTTAGATCACTTAAGTCCCACTCTATTCTCCCCAACATTTTGAGCCATTGGATTCCCAAAATTAAATCATGTTTAAGGGAAGCACATTTACATCTGCAGTGAAGGTTTATTCCTGCATACTCCACTGAAACGCTTTACAAACAGATCCACATCTTAGTTCATACCCATTAGCAACTTCCACCCACACTCCTAAAATCTCTGTAACCGGGCATTTAATTTTGTCTATTAATTTTGAACTCACAAAATTATGTTTGCTTCCAGTGTCTATTAGTACATGCAGTCTTTCCTTCCCCATTTGCCCTCTTACCACCATGGTTTGATTATCCCCTCTCCGACATAAAGCATTTAGAGATAGTTGGCCTACAGGAGCAGCTGGTTCAGCATCTTCTGAAATTGCAGCCTCCAATTCTTCCTCTTCTATTATATCTTTCACCTGCAAAATATATAATCTTCTTTTCCGACATTTATGGCCAGGAAGATATTTCTCATCACACCAATAACACAGGTTTTTTTGCTCTTCTATCATCCATCTCTTTACTGGTCAAGGTGGTAGGTACTTTTGGCAATGTATTCAGTCTAGGCACTGTAGGTGTAGGTAACAAACCAGTTTGGTCATTAGGTGGAGGATTGGTTCTGTTAGGATTGGTGTTTGGATGGTTGCCTATTTTCTGGTATGGTGGAGAGTAGTGATTGTGACTAGAAATAGGTATTTTTGCAGGGGTTACCTTTGGTTTTTGCTGTATGGCAGTGACTGTTAGCTCTTGGAGTCTAGCTAGGGAGTAAGCTTCAGATAGTGTTTTAGGCTTGAACATTCTAATAGGCATTTGTAGTTGTTCATCAGTGAGACCAGATAAAAAAAACTCAGAGCCAGTTCTTCTGAAATACCTGCTTTGGGGTATAGCTCATCAAAGGAGTTTAGGTTTTCTTGCAGTCTTCCCTCCTGTCTGAGGTTTCTTAGGTCTGCTATCGGGTCTTCAAAGGCTTGACAGCCAAATCTGGCTGTGATTGTCTTCACATACTCTTCCCAGTTGTTGTAGGCTTCTTCTCCCTTAACCTTCACGTACCGTTGACGCCACTGAATAGCCCTTCCCTCTAGATGCAAGGCTGCTACCTTGACTCTGTTTTCCATGGAAATCTTCCCCACTTCAAAGAAGTACTCAACAACCAGCTATCCAATCCATCTCCATTAAAATGTGGAAACTCCAGCTTAGTGTTTGTTCCCCATGGATTGCTATAAGAACTCTCTGTATCTTCTGAGGCTACTCCAGAAGCACTGGCCTTCCCTCTGTTACTCAACCTCAGATGGCTGCCTACTTATCCCGCTAATAAGGGTTTTGAGTTCTGAAACCATATCTTGCAATCTAGACTCTAATTTTGCCTCCTGTCTTTGCTCAGCTTCTAATACCAAGTTTATAATTTCCCTTCTAAATTCCTGATTGCGTGTTGCTTCAGCCATAACAGGCTCCGATACCAATTGTGATGATTCAGGAGCTTGAGTTTGGATTTAAAGAAAGAAAAAACAGAGAAAAGCAGTAGAGAATAGATGTTTAGAGTGGAAAGGAGCAGAAAAATAGGAGAAAGAGGAAGAGGGTTTTCATTCAAGAATAATATGTTGATTCCCTTGTACAACAGGTGAGTGCATTTTATAAAACTACATATCATGTGGTAGTACAACCCTCCCTGCTTGATTCTTTCTTTTCTCTCTCTAACAAACATGATTCTTCCAGTAGAAAAATCTGCTAACAACACTCTTACTTTCCCTTACATGTGTGAAGCCCTCTCCCTTTGCTTCATTTCTTTTCTTCAATGCACTGTTTTATTAATCTCTCAAACGCACCGTATCAACAGGTATGGAATGATTAAGGACTTCTTAAAAGCCCCTGGCATGGGTTGAACGGTGTATTACATGCTTGTCTGAAATGAGAAGGCAATTCAATCCCAATGCAAATCTTATCATGCGGCTTTAGAGTCCAGACATTATTGGAAGTAGATAGCCTTAAGAAAATGGAAAGCTGATATGCACGTGCTGCTTCCTTGACAGGTCTCCTTGATCCATTAAAATCTCGAGTCTTTGCAGTTTTGGATGGAAAGCTGCCAGTTCTTGTCATATCAATTGAAGGATCTCCAAAGAGGTCAAAAGCAGAGACGGAAGAACTCAAAGATGGGCGTGGTTGAGAAGATTTTGCTAACCTTAAGACTTCACTCTTTGTGAACAATTCTAATGAATTTTTTCAGTGCCTGATATTCTTGTTCCGAGGCTCATAAAATGGTTTTCATTTTCTTACAATTTCTTGGGCTGCTTCTTTGCTTTGAACCCCTGTTTGTTGAATCTAGATTTGCATTTATTTAGAATCTTTATATTCTTTCTTGAATTCAAGATTTCATGTTCTTGGAAACAATTTCTACGAGTTAAAACTCAATGCACTCTTACATGCATTCATACCAAAAAGATCTAGATGTCCGGTTGTCCGAGATCTAAAAAATGCAAGATACTGACTGATTTAGCATTTCTGCTAAGTTCAATATATGAATTCTGAGAAAAGAAATGAAGAAACAAGCATGACATGCAAGTCAACAACGTTGAAACTTATCTTCATGCCCTCTCGAATTTGCCATAAATATATGATATAGCTGGAAAGCTTTTTTTCATCTGATTAGGCTTGTCAACTACTACACAAATAAAAGACCAAGGATGAGACACACCTGTCTCGGAGGAATGAACCTGTATTTGTTGTCATGTCTAAGCTACGACCATCAAGTCGATTACTTCAAAGTGTCATTATTAACTAATCAATTGAATTTTTATAATACTTTAATGATGTGTATCTTATCAACTTCCAGTCCCAGACTGTTCTATGCTTCATCTTCTTTTTTTTTCTTTTTTTTCTTTTTTTTTATTTTTTTTTATCGAGCCTATAATTCAATTTTTCAAAATCATATACAAATAAATTCGGGTTTAATCTCAATCAATAAGAATGAGTGTTGATTCTCGGCATTGGATTCAGCAGGACTTACAAATCTTGATGCTCCTTCCGAATGAATTACATACTAAAATGCTTCTCTTACCACTCAAATCATCGACCTTTTATTATTTCTTCCCCGTCCTTGGCCTCTCATAATGCGTGTAAGTATAATAATAACCACAACCAGAAATAAAAAAAAATACTACTTGACCGTTTTATAATACAGCCACAGACGAAACAAATACACCTTTTTTTTTCCCGACAGAACTTGTCAGTGTCCAGGAAACCTTCTTTATGTACAAGTGAGGAAACAACCATATATATATATGTATAACTGATTTGCTTGTAAATACACATGTAAACAACCAGAATCAATTTTATGATATTTTTTTGTAAATATTTTTTTATTTTAAATTTGTTTTAATAAATATATTAAAAAATAATAATGAAATTTAATTCTATTGCATGACTGAAAGGAAATTTATCTAAAATAGTACAAAATAAATGTAATTGTGTAAATACTAATAAAGTAGGACAAATATATGTGATTGTGTAAATACTATAAAATCTTTTAATTAATTTAATTATTCCCTTTATGAATCTTTCAACTCATTCATCTTATTTTCTATATAATTCATTTTATTTTATATCATTATTAAGATATTCTAATGTCTTAATTATCTATTTTCTTATTGGATATCATTATTAAAATATTGAATTCCTTAATTTTTATTATTATAAAGCAGCATTCCTGTAATTGGAGAAGATATTATAGAAGATGGTGGTTGGGGACGATGATGTAATGAGAGCCATAAGGGCAAAACCTCTTTAATGAAGTTATGTTTAGTAATTAGATGTAATGTGATGAGATTGAGACCCATAACTTCAAAGGCATGGCATCATTTTCTCATCCAATATTTTCCTGTTTATAAACAGCATTTGGAGGTACAGATTAGGCACACCTTTTTCTTATTAATAAGGTACCACCCAATTTGTATCTTCAGTGCTGTGTGTTCTTATTTGATTGGAAATTTTTGTAAGTTGTTTTGATAGATTCATTTTATAAAAGTTTAATTTTGTTCAATTTAATTTTAAAATAATTTAATTTTTAAATTCATATAATAAATAAATCTAAATTTAGCTTATGTTTGAAATTTATTATTATTTATAAGTTTGTGATTTAATTTAGTAATATATTGTTAAAAAATATTATTTAATATTAAAATTAAAAATTATTAAATTTATAAAAAAAGAAGAATAAATTTACTCTATTTATTTAAATTAATAAAAACTGATAGTTAAAATTAGAATAAAAATAATATTAATTAAAATAAAAATTGATGAATAATGAATATTTAAATGATTAATAATGTGGTTAGTATATAATAAGTGATGATCGTTGATGAAATATAATAAAATGAAATAAAATAAAAATAAAAATAAAAATAAAAATAAAAGAATGAGAAGTCTGACTCTACCTAGCTAGCATTGACAGAGACTATAATAAATGACAAAGGGTTTTTATTTTTATTTAATTAATAATTATTTTTTAATTTGTTAAAATTAATATATATATATATATATATATATATATATATATATATATATATATATAAATACATGTCACTTTTTCATTCTTTAATTATTTCAACTATCTTAAAATTAACACATACATTCATTTATTTTTTCAAACATAAATATTTTTATTTTTTATTTTATCAAATTAAAAAATATTATTTTTAAAGATAAATTGATAAATTCTTTCAATTTGAATAGACTACAATATTAAATTTAAGACAAAAAAAGATGAATATATATATATTAATTTTGATATATTCAGAAATAAAAATTACTCTTATTTTTACATAATTTTATAATTTAAAAGCTTTTACTCTATATTTTGAAGTATATATGTATATATATATATATGATCTTCTTCTCTCTTTTTTTTTTATACTAAATAATTTGCTATTAATATTTTATAAATTCATAGTTTATATAATTATATTTTAAATGTTAAAACATTAAAACAATTACAAAAAAATATACAAAATCATTATATAATAATTTAAAATAGTAATATATATATATATATATATATATATTGAGGCAAATAAATTTAATGTAATAATGTCATAAAGTTTCAAAATAAAATTTAAATATGATATTATATAAAATTTATTAATTATCCTATTAAATTTATATTACTTTCAATAATTTATAGTTTTATTTTATATAAAAACAATAAAATATATGGAAAATTAAGCATTAAATTTATAGTTAAATGTGCAAGCAACTTATATATATATATACATATATTAATTTTTTAAAATAAATATGTCTATTAATTAAGTTAAAAATTTAAATAGAATGAATTAAATTTAAATTAACTGAAATAAATTAATAAATCGGATTATCAGTGAGTATAAATTGGAAAACGACAACTTCCCATATTTAAATTAATTATTCACAAATGATATATCACTTTTAAAAATTAAGAGCCTATCAAACGAAACTTTTTTACAGTAATAAAAAAATGAATTTAAAAAAAAAAAGTATAAAAACGATTTTTTCTATTTTCTATTTTTTAAATTAAAATGTTTATCAAGTTTATGAAAACTTTTCATTTTTAAATAATAATTTAATTAATCATTGTATCTTTTTATATTTTATATATTTTTTAATTTTATTGAACTTAAACAATATATATATATATATATATATATATACTTTTTTAATATAGATAAAAGATTGTGAATTAATAAAATATCCAATAAATAATTTATAAAATGAAAATTTTTAATATTTCCATTAAATATAATATAATATTTTATTTTTCGAGATTTCATAATATTTCTTTAACTACATCACAAAGAGAGTGTGGAACGAAAACCAAAAAAGTAAGCTTATCTGCCGCTGCCCACAGCTTTGACTTTAGCCTTTTAGACTCAGTAAGTACCCCAGTGACTCACAATTTATTGTTTTCTCATTGCCATACACGTAATCATCATCGCCACGTGTTTAAATAGAGTGGAAGCTCATGGGCCCACGGGCTCTATCTAGTTTGACTATTTGGCAG
>CAOGCB010840493.1:0-11187 GCA_948266635.1 Cnidoscolus chayamansa | reverse complement strand
AAAAGAATTAGCATCATTTGAAAATGTTTGGAGCCCATTTAAGGGAAAGAGAAATTCTTCTCTTTTCTATCCTCTAATTAATGCCCAAACAGAAATCAAAATTTATGTTCCTTCTGTAGCGATTAAAAATCTGACAAATTCATTCTAAGGTAAAATTTTGATTATCGAGCTGTGAGTTCAAAAGGCTGTGTTGCAATCTGCTCATACATTGTTGTTTAAGAGGATGATTCCTTACTAACGAACAAGCTCAATGTATGGGGTTTCATTCCAAATTCATTCTCAATTTGTTATTTATTCAGCTGTTTAGTATGCTCTAAATTCCAAACATGTATTTATTTTTTTTACTTATTGTGGAAGGAGAAAGGTTTTGTCAAAAAAAAAAAAAAAAAACACTTTTAACGTTATTGTTTCTAATCATTAGGCGGTTATAGTTAGGAGAGGTAAATAAGCTAATTTTATGTGTTCTCTTTCAAAAGATGTTCAACTGCTATATAATCCAGCTATAAGAAGACAGACAAACAAGAGCAAGCAAAAGGATTTGTAAGGACTTGTAAAATAGTTCTATTTTGCAGCCAGTAGCTGTAGTTCAACGAGTTCACGGTAGCTCAGCGTGAACAATACCTACACAATATATTTGTTACCCATAACTACGACTTATTGCTAGTTCAATTTAATACTTTTACTTTTTCTGCGGCTTCTTTGATTTGATCAATGGTAAAGATGCCAAAGAAGTCATCATCTGTTAATGCATTTATCACTGCAAGTGCAACATCGTCGACACTGACTGGTGGTGCGAAGAGAAGATCTGACGCTGGAAGAGAACTAAATGCCTTGTTGATGTTTTCAGTAGCACGAAGGAATCTCTCCAAAGGCTCTCCAATTAAATCCAGAGGAATCTCAAAACCATCAAGTCTCCTCTTTCCATAGATGAAACCTGGCCTTAACACCACACCTGAGGCCACTCAAATGTTATGGAGCAAATTTACTAATAGCAGGATTTCAAGTACCAGAAAAGAATAGAAATAGAGCAGAAAAAGACAGAGGTCTGGTGACAAAGGAATAGAGAGAAATGGGAAAGAAATTGAATAGATTCATGATATTGTCTAGAATGACCTTCTTCAATTACAATAGCTATTATTTGTACAGCTACCAGCCCTCCCTCCCTATAAATGTCCAGCCAATCACTACTTCCCTAACTGTCACAGCCCACTCTCACTATTCTATTTCTTTCGCATAGAATCACAGCGCTTTATTCTCCTTATTAGTGATAGTATCCAATTCAAGAGTATTGTGACAATGAGATGTGGCAGCCACGGGTTTACAGATCTCCCCTAATGAAAATCAAAGTTATCCCGGTAATATTAATACTGATTCTCCTTCCTAAGTTTTGGCTTAATAATCCACCAGCAATAGGTAAGTCTTCCCCTCACCCACGTGTGTACACCCAGTAAATGCAGAAATTCCATACAAGCTAAAATCATGGGTAGGTCCTATCTACAATCACAGATTAGCAGCTTTCCATTGGCTAGGTGTGTAAACACCCTGGTACCTGTAAGATTTTTGCACCAGCTGTTGGCCACTTCAGTGACACTAACGAGGTTATCATGATCAACATACAGCTATCACAAGTTCATGTCCATCAGTCTCCTTTTCTTAATAATAGTTATTACACTTTTGAGTTCATTGGTCTTCTTTTATTGTAGAAATCGCAATCATCCTAATGGAAATATTAAATGCACATGAATATAATAAGCTAATGTACTTTTCAGACAAGTATCTACATCGATACCTATTTACTTCTTTTTAGAAGGAAAGGTACCAGTGTAAAGATAATTCTGCACAATTATATGCGACAGGCATGCATCTTAAGAACTGCCACATGACAAGAGTAAGAAAGGCAATGCTAAAAAGTACCTGAGTTTGGATATTTGGAAAGAACCTCTGACTCTGCTTTCCTCTTTCCTTTGAAGTATCCAGAAGAGAGTAAAAATGATGGTAGATTGTAGTCATGCACTGAGATCAAGATAAACTTAGGAATTCCTGAAATAGAGACGAGGAACAGGTGTAAATAATCTCTAAGCGTGACTACTGATTAATATATGTCCTGCGTATGCAGCTGTATTCTTAACAGATATAAAATAATAAACTTGGCAACATGCTAAATCAATGAATCATTGAAATTGATTTAACAGTAAAATATCTAAATTTACATGTAGGCTCCTTTTGTTTGCAGAAAATAACTAGTATATGGAAAATGTTTTTAAAAAAATAACTTATTTTCTAGTATTTTGTTGTTAAATTAAAAAAAAATAGAGGATATAAATTTATATATAGAAAAGTTTGTGTTAATAAGATTTTCAAAGTCCATAAAATGACATTTTCTTTCAAAATAGGAAGCCATTTTCTTTCAAAATAACTTCATTTTCCTTTTGACTGGGAAAGTATTTTCCCTTGACCAATTTTCCATGAAACAAACAATTCAGCTTTTGGAACCAGCAGTCAACATTGAAACTTCAACTACTATACTACAAGTGTTTGGTAAACCAAAAACAGAAGTTGGTGACTGAGATACTAGAAGCTGCAAAAGCAATATAAGCTAGAATCATAGCTTTTGGACCTAAACTAGAATCATAGCTTTTGGACCTAAACCTGGCTTTTAGAAAAATACGTAATTGAATTTCAAAATCATTCCAACAATTCTTATCAGTAATTTAACAATAAAAATGTTTATTTTATTGTTAACCTTTTAACATGAACTTGTATTTCAAAAAACTCATAACAATTATGAAAATAATCAAATAAAATTTAAAAATTAATATATAATTTTTTATGTGCAGATTCTACATTACTAAAAAAGTTAATTTATAAGAGAGAATTTATTTCTGCATAACAAATAAAATCTTAAAATAAAAATATCCCTACTAGTAATTTTATAATATGATCACAAGTTCAACCATGCAACTTACCAAATGCTTCAGAATCAATTACCACGACTGACTACAAACAATTACTGTCTTGCTTGTTGGTCACTTACAACTGACCACTGACCACAATTTGCTCACAAATGACTACTAAAATTGTATTAGATATGCCCTTAATTTAACTAACATAAAATGTTTACAGAAAGAAATGTTACCTTCAGCAATCACCCTTGATGATATATCAACCTATAATGAATTTCATTAATGTGTAACACAGAATTAGTTTCGCGGTGTAGGCAAATGAAAAGACAATTTTTTAGGGTTTTGTTCTTGTTTTCTTTCTCTTTTTAATTTCGTTTTGGTGTTGAATTGTTAGTAATAAAAAGAAATAAAAGAAAAGGCGCAAGTGGCCATGTGAAGAACTATTATAAAAAAAGAAAGGGGACAAGTGAATTGTGAAAACCAACTTGAGAGAAATTCTT
This sequence comes from Cnidoscolus chayamansa, assembly GCA_948266635.1. Taxonomy (NCBI): domain Eukaryota; kingdom Viridiplantae; phylum Streptophyta; class Magnoliopsida; order Malpighiales; family Euphorbiaceae; genus Cnidoscolus; species Cnidoscolus chayamansa. The sequence goes on along the minus strand of CAOGCB010840493.1, from coordinate 7,784 downwards.
CCCTTTTTTGTCAATAATAGTTCTTCACATGGCCACTAGCGCCATTTCTTTTCCTTCTTTTTATTACTAATAATTCCCCACCCAAAAAAAAATAAAAAAGAAAAAGAAAACACGAACAAAACCATAAAATTATCTTTTCATTTGCCTACACCGTGAATGAAACTTATTCTGTGTTACATATTAATGAAATTCATTATAGGTTGATATATCATCCAGTACCACAGATCACTCCTTCCTCTACCCTTTTTCTTTCCCTCTCTGGACAATCTCTTCTAATATGTCCAAACTCTATTATTGCTATGATTGAACATCATCTCTTACTTTTAACTTATAGCGGCTTTGCAAAGATCCACCTTTGTTAAAGAACCGTTGTTGCTAGCTTGTATATCGAGGAACGAGTAACACACCATCATCTCCAAGTGTAACCTTTTCCTTTCTCCGAGTATAGTAAGACAATAGAGCTTCTTAAGTGTAATCCATTTTCAAGTGTCTTTTCCACGCAATAATGATTCTAAAAAGTTCTCATGATTCTGGGAGAGAAGAAATAAGCAACAGTGCCTTATATTCCTCCTCAATCTTCACATTAACTTTTCACCAATTGACTTAAAATCCCATTTAACTTGTTCAAATGCTCCACTAGACAGATATCATGTTGAACTTGTTCACATGCTCTACTAGATTGCCACACTCTTCCATCTTCAGTACTTCCAAATGCAACTTGTTATATGATAGGCTTTTGAAAGCTTTTTTCTAGCTTCTCCTAGATATCAATGGCAAAATCTTCACCGATAATTCAAAATATCATCAATGATGCAAAGTCATATAGTGCTAACACATCTCTCCTCTAGCTACTCCTAGTCTGCATCAGACATTCTTTCAGGCTTTCCTTTCTCCTTTCCCTTCAAGACCTTTGCCATATCTTGTTGAATAAGGAGATCCTTCATACTTATTTCTAAAGGGGGAAACTTATTTTCCTATCAAACTTCTCCACTATGAAGGATGATGAAATGCTTGTCATATTTCAAAAATTCTATATGCTTAAGCAGTAATGCCCGTATACAAACATTTTACACAATACTACTTGAAATAGGCTCCAAAATCATACTTCCTGAACCTTTGGCTCAAACCTAATCCTTGCCAAACCTTTGGATCTAGTAGCAATCGAGAAATCACATATTCACCTAAATAATATTACAACTGAACAAAATGAACCACAATTTTAATGTGGTCAACCAAATACCAGCCTAAATCCACTAGCAATAAATTGCCTTTTCCACCATGTGAAAATAATAGTAGATAAAATATTGTAAAGACATTTGAGTGATCCTCACTCAATATGTCCAATAACATTGGCATACTCCTCACATAAAGGTAAATACCTTATTATCTCTGCCAGTGTTTAAGCCACTCCTATTAAGCAAAACCCTCCACTAGAGGAAAAAACATCTTGAAGAGTAACTACACTCAAACTACATTTCTATGGTTCCTTGAGCAATCACCATTACTCCTCTCTCCTTGCACACTCAGTATGCTCCCTGCACCAAGTCCTAAGTTATATACAAAAAAAGGGAAGAATTCCTCTTAAATTGAACACCACCATTTACTTATCCCTTTTCTTTTTTATTTTCATATTTCTTCCCATGGACACTTGCAGCTCTTTTTTTTTTTTATTCCAAACAGAAATTGTACTGAATTTTTCTTGTATCAGTTGCCCTCTACAGTGGCTCAAATTACATTTACATCCACAGCTGATTCTTCCAAGAGCCAAAGAATTAATCAATTACAAAAAGAAAAATTCCAAACCACTCTAATTGCTCTAATTGTCATTCCTAAGTCAATAACCTCAAGGATGAACCATGGTGCTATAATGGTGCTAATGACTTTATAATGATTTTCTGTTCTTTTTTCCATTATGTAAACTGACGTAATGTTTCAGTTAGCATAGCTTTTTCATTAAGTAAAAGCCATTACAATCATTACCAATACCATATAAAACATGTTTTTTCTGGCTGAGACAACGATAGGCAGACTCACTTTCCCAAGCTAGCAACAGTCCTGTTTCCTAAAAAAATCCCTTTGAACTGCTGGTTTTCATTTCTTTAAACCCTACAAACTAATTCTATATTACATTGGAACTGAAAAAAAAACAAATGTGTAGAAAGGATTAACAATTTAACAGTTAAGGTTCTATTTCTTTATAAATTGTAGTAGAGATATTATCAAGTCGGAAATTCTCAATTAAGTTTACATTCTTGATTCTTTTTCCCCTCCTTCAAATTATAAGAGGTTGATTTTCCCCAAACTCACATTGGACAGAGAAAAATGGCACTAATTACCATTTTACAGGTTCTTGAAGGCGCCCATCTTGAACATGGTATTAACTAGCAGCTGTCACATTCTTATGGAGCTTGCACTAAACACCCTATCTCTAATTCTGTGTCTTATGACCAACTATTTCCATCTTATAGAGGCTTTGTTTTATTTGTTTCTTCTTTTTCTATACTACAAGATTGAAAAGAAGCATATCTTGATTAAAAATGGAAGGCTGCTCTGTCGGTCCCGAATAAAGGATCAAGTCACAGGTCTATTCACAGGGAAATCTTCCTCTTGAGTAGAAGATTTTCCTTTACTATAGTTCTTCCTTCTTCGAGTAGACCCTATGGTGATCGAAGAGATGAAGGTTCCTAGATGGAAACTTCCAACCTTTGAGTTTAGACGTGAGAGAACTCCTAATCTCAAGAGAAGGAAAAATTCTGCTCGCCTTTTATTGAAAAGTATCAACACTAGGAGAGGTGTTGTTGTTAGTTACAAAGTTTAGCTGAAGTAGGAATCCTATAGGAAAGATAAAATAATTTAAATTATGCAAATATATCTAATCTCCGCAGATAGAGTCCTAAGAAAATCAAATAAAAGTAAATCTAATCTATGCAGACAGAGTCCTAAGAAAATAAAAAAGGAAATGAAATAAAAAAAACTAGAAGTCCTATATGGCAAGCATAGTTGTTGGGCTCATTTGTGGGCCTTTCTTGATTATTTATTTCCCAAAAATGAGTCATGTATCACTCCGCTCTTGGGAAAAGAGCTTGTCCTCAAGCTCAATGTTAGGATATTTTTGAACCTTTTGCAACCATTTGATCAGTGTCTTCTCCCGGATCTCCCCAATCTACAACCTCTAACCAGAATAACCTTTGGCATTGGTGCCCCACTATACTGCTCATCACAATCATAGCAAAGCCCTTTTGCTCGCCTTTTTGCCATTTCCCCTTGGTCAATCTCCTTGTGGCAGGTTCCAAGGTGCTACTGGTCTAATTTCTCGAAATTGTTGTTGTGGTGTTAATATTCTAAATTCGGTGAGCTATGGATGAGGAAGAGGTTGATTGCTTTGATCCTGTCCAAGTTGCTGGGAATTTTTGTTTGCCTCCTTGCATTAACATCTGTTTTTTTCAAAGGTACAAGCCAAATTCATGTCATGAGTTTGGATGTTGTTGCAGCTCCACATCTACCTATATTAATTCAAACAAACTTGCTGTAAAAATTTCCACCTGCTGAGTTGCATTGAGGGAGCTTACTCGTGACGATGAGGCCTGAAATATGTGTCGGTATTCCTCTATAGTGCTTGTTTGTTTCAAGTTAACCAATTCTACTAACGGATTGCTTCTCAAAGGAGGTCTAAAACGCAATATGGCAATACGTTTTGAAGACTTCCTAGCTAACTCCGAGTTCATCTTGCTCCAATTTGAAAACCCATAATTGAGCTTCCCCAATCATATGGAATGTCAGCAGTCCTACCTTGTCCATTGTTGTTATAGCCAACTGTTTAGCTATTGCTTCTAGCAACCCTCAAATTTCTTTTTGCTCGCAGCATTGCTGCTGGTATCGCTCTTCAGATAGCTAGATATGAGAATCCAATTTTTATGTAAGTTGGATTAATCACCTATGACACTGGGCTCTGATACTAATTTGTTACAATCCCGAATAAAGTATCGAGTCATGGGTCTGTTCACAAGGAAATCTTCCTCTTGAATGGATGATTTTCCTTTGATATAGTTCTTCTCTCTTCGAGTAGATCCTATGGTGATCGAAGAGATAAGGTTCTTAGAGGGAACCTTGCAGCATCAAAGTTCAGATGTGAGAGAACTCCTAATCTCAAGAGAGGGTAAAATTTTGCTTGCCTTTTATTGAAAATTTTCAACAACATATATATAGGAGAGGTGTTGTTGCTAGCTACAAAGTTTCGATGAAGTAGGAGTCCTAAAGGAAAGATAAAATAACTTAATTTTTGCAAACACATCTAATCTCTTCAGATACAGTCCTAAGAAAATCAAGTAAAAGAAAATCTAATCTTTGCAGATAGAGTCCTAAGAAAACAAAAAAGGAAATGAAATAAAAAAAAAAAGTAAATGAAATTAAAAAAAAAAAAAAGAAAAAGTAAAAGTCCTATTTGGCAAACATAGTTGTTGGGCTCATTTATGAGCCTTCCTTGTATATTTATTTCCCAAAAATGAATCCACAACATGTTTTCGGTGAGGAGATGAAGGCCTTGGCAAAGAATGGGACATGAGATCTTGTTGCTCTTCCCATGGAATAGAAACCAATTGGACAGCAAGTGGCTGTTCACTATGAAGAATAAAGCAGACGGGTCAATTGAGAGATACAAAACCAGACTATTAGCAAAAGATTTTATACAAACATATGGGGTGGATTATCAGAAGACCTTGCTCCTATAGCTAAAAATGAACACCATTGCATTTTTGTTGTCATGTGCAGCCAACCATAATTGCGTAATGTTGACCATACCTACATTATAGAGGTAAGATCACATTACTAATTGTTTATGTTGATGATACAGTGATGACGGGAGACAACAAGGAAAAACTGCACTTTTAAATAAACGGCTAGCACATGAATTTGAAATTAAAGATATGGGAAAACTTAGGTACTTGGTTGGAATAGAGATCGAAAGATTAGATAAAGGGATCTTTATTTTTCAAAGAAAGTATGTGCTTGATTTTCTTGAAGAAACTGGGATATTAGTATGTAAACTAACTAATTCTCCTATTAAAGCAAATCATAGATTTCAAGCTGGAGTTGGGAAGCTAGTGGAGTTAGAGAGATATCAAGGACTAGTTGGCATATTGATTTATCTTTTACACACTAGACCTAACATAACTTATGCAGTAATGGGTAAGTCAATATATGCATGATCCTTTAGGATCTCAGTTAGATGTTGTCTTTTGCATTCTAAGATATTTGAAATCTACCCAAGAAGTGGACTCCTATCTCAAATCATGTACATCTTTAAATGAAGGCTTTCACAAATGCAGATTGGGCTGATCTCTCGATGATAGAAGATCGACAGTAAGTTATTGTACTTTTGTTGGTGATAACTTGGTCATTTGGAGAAGCAAAGAAAAAACAAAATGTAACTACGAGATTGAATGGTATGACTCTTTTGTAATATCTATATAGAGAGACAATATTTTATTAATAAAACAAGCATAATTTTGGAATAAAAATTACAAGATTTAAGACTCTCTCAATGAATCTAAAGTGTTGAGAGCTTCCTCCAACAAGCTCCTTCTTTAACCATCATCACATGACACGCCCAGCGATCAGTACCCATAATAATTCATTCCAAGAATGAATACAAAAAATTCTCTCTAAATCTTCTCCTCTTTCAATCTTTCTTTTCACCCTAGTCTATTTCTATATCTCTCTCTACCTACTGTTATGTTTTCAAGGGCATTACAGTTCTGATATATAACATTCCTCCCAGAGGTCTTAGCCACAAAGCTAATGAGCTACTAGATGTGTCCACTGCCTATAAATAAAATGATCTCAGTTTTTATTCACTTGATAATTGAGAATTCTTACCAAAATTCTTTGCAGCATTCACTGCAGCAATGTTAGCCTCACCATTAATCCTTAGCATCTGTTCTTCATTACCAAAACCTCCAAGGGTCGAGACCACAGCAGTGGCCCCAACTAGAACTTCATCCCAGTTTGCATAGAAAACATCTCCTGCATGATATGAAGACAATTTTAACAGCTGCATCAATAAAAAATTTGTCAATTTCTAAGCTAAAAGTAAGCAAACTGTTGACTGCATGCAACTTTTCAGAACTATGCTAAGACACTTGGTTAACTTTGGGCTTCAAGTATGCAGCACAAGATGCAGGTGGCTAGTTGGATGACAGTATTCCAAATTCTTTCCAGTTTGCAGCACAGTTATGTTCAGTTAGTAGGAAAAAAATTCAGAATAAAGCTAGCTGGGTGATGCTAGTGATAGATGTGAGGCCGTACTTCCCACGGTAAATATGCAGATACAGAGTCCTATAATTACAAGCAGCTGACACTCGTGCTAAGAAAGGAAATGAAGAAAAGGTACAGAACAGAACAGCAGAGGGAGCATGGATGAAACTGAGCAGTTACAGGTGTCAATTATCTGAAGCCAAGGAAAGATTAAATTAGTAATTGCCCCAAGCTGATCAAGTGGTAGAAAAGGTGTGTTACCAAGGCATTAACTTTATATTGGAATATCATAATGAACAGAGGTGATGCTAGTGATTTTTATGGTATTGAAGCGACAGTGGCTGCCATACACCCCTGCCACAACAACATTAATTAATATAATTATGCATTTTCAAGACCTTTGCTTTTTTTTCACTTCCAATAAATGGATTTACTGTAATAAGCTTGAATCAAGTGCGATTTAACTTCTATTCACATAACTACATGCTTTCACATGGCATTCAATGGATTATTAACTAACTTCATGGCTCCAATACATGTAAGGTCATATTATCAGTATTTTTTAGAGCCCAACACCATCTAATATTCAGAGAGACAGTGAGGTTTATAAGGCACTAATTGGAAAAAAAAATTAAAACATCAGTACAGCTACTGAGTACTGATGCCCACCATTTGCAAGTGAACAATTCAAGAAAAAGTTTTGTCTGACATGGAGCATAAAAATCTACAGGAATTGGCTTGTGAGACTGATTGTAGCAGGACCATGGATATTTATTTTCTTGAGAAATTTTGTGTCAGGACTGCCAAACTAGGATCACATCATCACATCTAGACATTCCATATCAAAATTCCTTTGCCATTCTAATTTCTAAACAAATCTCATTACACGTGTTATATACCCACACACACAACCTCATTATGCATTACAGTTGCTTTATTGGCAACACTGGCAGTCTATTATAGAGTACATAAAGAATATAACATGCCTGGTATCCAAGTAACCTGATCTACCCATGAACCAGGGTAAGTCGGGCGTCCTGACCTGAAGAATGATGGAAAGCTCAGCCTCCAATATCGAAGAAAGCATGAACAAAAATCCAATAATGAAGACAAGTCTATTAATATTAAATATCCAAAACTTATAATCATGATAACAGCTACTGAGGGGAATAATTAAAAGCAAGAAAACAATTGAAATATAATTAAACATGCATGGTAGTTGTTTGAAACATGTCCCGCACCTGTTTAGGCTTAAAACTTCTATGCCTTTAGACACAGAAGCCTTGCATATTGCAGAACCAACAAAACCATTTCCTCCTAAGACTACAACCTATTACGGAAAAAGTATGCTCATAAGATACTTTGAGCTCAAGTGCCCAAAGATGAAAGAAGTTCAGCACAAGCAAATAGAAGATAGTTTGTACCCTTTCAGTCTTTACATCAGCAACAACATCAATTGTAGAAGATTTGTAATCATCTTTTACATTTGCCTCTGCATAGTTGCACTTGATTTGAAACTTACAATTTCTGAA